>WNWK01004235.1:0-145086 GCA_009830355.1 Cherax destructor | reverse complement strand
ACAGTGAAGAAATTTTGTGAACAGTTTTTAAAAAGGTAGAGAAGTTTTTATTGCATTTATGGATTTAGAAAAGGCATATGATAGAGTGGATGGGGGAGCAATGTGGCAAATGTTGCAAGTGTATGGAATAGGTAGTAAGTTACTGAAGACTGTAAAGAGTTTTTATGAGGATAGTGAGGCTCAGGTTAGGTGTGTAGGAGAGAGGGAGATTACTTCCCGGTAAAAGTAGGTCTTAGACGGGGATGTGTAATGTCACCATGGTTTTTAATATATTTATAGATGGGGTTGTAAAATAAGTAAATGTTAGGGTGTTGGGGAGAGGGGTGGATTAAATTATGGAGAATTAAATGAAAAATGGGAGTTGACAAGTTACTTTTTGCTGATGATACTGTGCTTATGGGAGATTCTAAAGAAAAGTTGCAAAGGTTAGTGGACGAGTTTGGGAGAGTTTTAAAGGTAGAAAGTTAAAAGTGAACATAGATAAGAGTAAGGTGATGAGGGTATCAAACGATTTAAATAAAGAAAATTGGGATATCACTTTGGGAGAGAGGGATTATGGAAGAAGTAAATGTTTTTAGATATTTGGGAGTTGATGTGTCAGCAGATGGGTTTATGAAGGATGAGGTTAACCATAGAATTGATAAAGGGAAAAAAAGGTGAGTGGTGCAGTGAGGTATCTGTGGAGAAAAAAAACGTTATCCATGGAGGCAAAAAAGGGGAATGTACGAAAGTATAGTGGTACCAACACTCTTATATGGGTGTGAAGCATGGGTTGCAAATGCAGGGGAGATGTCCTGTCTAAGGGCAATGTGGGGTTTAAATATTATGCAGAAAATTCGGAATGTGGAAATTGGGAGAAGGTGTGGAGTTACTAAAAGTATTTGTCAGAGGGCTGAAGAGGGGTTGTTGAGGTGGTTTGGTCATTTAGAGAGAATGGATCAAAGTAGAATGACTTGGAGAGCGTATAAATCTGTGGGGGAAGGAGGCGGGGGTGGGGGTCGTCCAAAAAAGGGTTTGGGAGGAAGGGGTAAAGGAGGTTTTGTGGGCGAGGGGCTTGGACTTCCAGCAAGCATGTGTGAGCGTGTTAGATAGGAGTGAATGGAGACGAATGGTTTTGGGACATGACGATCTGTTGGAGTGTGAGCAGGGTAACATTTTTGTGAAGGGATTCAGGAAACCAGTTAATTGATTTAGTTGGACTTGAGTCCTGGAAATGGGAAAATACAATGCCTGCACTTTAAAGGAGGGGTCTGAGATAGTGACAGCTGGGAGGGACTATTCTCAGCTGTCGTATCTGAGCTCCTCTGCAAAGACAGTGATTATGTGTGAGTGTGGTGAAAGTGTTGAATGATGATGAAAGTATTTTCTTTTTTGGGGGTTTTCTTTCTTTTGGGTCACCCTGCCTCGGTGGGAGACGGCCGACTTGTTGAAAAAAAATATATATATTCCTGGTATCTATTTTGTAGGTAGGACTCTCAATGTTTAAAGAGCAGATTTGTAGTTGCAGATTTTCCCCCCTGTGTTTCCAGTATGTTGGCTGAAGCTTCGGAGTAGCTAGGCGATTAATGTTGATTAACATTCATATTTTATTACCTTTTTGTATTTTGCATACAGCGAGAGTGTGGCCTAAAGTCTCCTGAACTGAACCAGCAGTAAGGATGGTGCTCACTTGTCAGCCACGTATGTCAACACGTGAGGCTATAATTTCTTGCACTTCTGTCTTACGGAGGTTGAATCGTTCTTTTTAGTGATAGTTGTTATAATATATGTAAATTGGATAGTGTATAGTAAATGCCCTTGATAAATGTAGGCATTTATTAATTGGGATGTTCAGTTTAATTTGTTTATTCACATTTGCCTTCAAGCCATTAGTTGGTATGTTGTCGACACTGTTAGGTATTTGAAGGCTTGAAACAGCACATATCTGAATCATGTTGGCGGAGTCTGGTTTTTTCATGATCTTAGTACAGAAGAATGTGTTGAACTCTATTATTCTTTCAGGTAAAGTAGGAAGCTAATAATCTTTCCTCATATAATTCTAGTGCACATTGAAACTGAATTATTCCTATTTTTTGTTTTGAATTATACCTGTGTTAAAACATTGTGGAACAACCATGCTTTTTGACATTTATGCTGATGCACCTTCCTATAGTTGATCAATGAGGTTTATCTCTCGTCAAGTTTGCCTTTATGTTACTTACAAAATCTAAGTTGATTGCTTCTAAATATATGTATTATTCATACAAATCAATGTTGCTTTTGTTGATATGGAAGGGTCACAGATAGTGCAGACATTACAAAGATTTTAGTGTTGTCCATGGAAGTCGAGGCTTGAGGAGGGTTTGTATTCCTTTAGATGTATTGGGAAAGATATAGATATCGTTCGCATAACAAATGACGGTTTTGTCATCATCTTTATAGGGATGTTTTATATAAGGGTGTGCTTCAGTTCATTCAAGATAGTAGGGTTCAGCACCCCATCCTGTGGTGTATCCAGTTCTAAAGAGGCACTGCTAGGAAATGAAACAATGGTCATGAGTAGCTGCTTGAATTGAAACAGGAGATGTGCTAATTAATGAGATCAGAGAAATGAATAATTTTATACCAAGACTACAACCTGAAAGGTGTAGCGCTGTATAAAAACACATGGGAAAAGATCTTGAGTTAGCATAACATCAAGCATATCACCAGATATATATTCCAGAGTATAACCCTCAGTAGCATATCCAAATTTAGATAAGCTAAGAACAACTTCTGGGAACCTTAACAAAGATTAATTAATGTCAATAAATATATCTTACGTTATGCATGCACCCTTTAAAACATCCAATTGTCAGACTGCGGGGAAAATTGTAGGGTGAAATAAAAAACATGGGGGAGTAATGGAAATGTTCATGGAGAAATATTTTGTCATATATGGGGCTAAGTTAAAAACGGGGAATTTAAGTCCTTTGTAACTATATTGCCATAAATGCTGAATAGCAAATAGTGTAATTTATAAAAAAATCTTTATTTGATGAAATACACACATGCAACACTTGGGTATCTTAACTGGAGAAAGATTTTGTATGCACAGCAGAGACTGTGAGTCTAGTGCAGAGGCAACTGGTGACAGCAATGGAGTGATGAAGCAGTAGTAGTTATGGTCACAATAGAGTGCTGATCACGACTCTTTTGGGGGGATATAAAATTTTTCATTTTCGGTCCTGAGCCCTTATAAAAAACAATTATCGGGGAAGAGTTCAGTTCCTTAGCCCTTAAAAAATTTAAAAGCATTATATACAAGATTCAGTTAAGCTTTGAATCTTCCCGAGGCTCAGAAGAAACTTTGTACCTGATCCAGTGGAAGAAATGGTAGGTGAAGAAAGAAGATATCGTCACAGTGGGGGGACCCAGTTAGTCGAATGGTCTTTCCCCAAAGGATAAGATATTAATAACGGAATTGCAAAAATATCCTCTGTAAAAGAATCCATAGTTTTTCCCTTCATGTAAATATTAGAGCGTATAACAAGTTGATGAATAAGACACAGGTAAAACCCCGGGAGATATATATGGCGCAAAAGTTTTTAGTACAACACTGCCACGCATCATTGCTTCACTGCATTCATCATGCCTCAGTATTTGTGTGAAAAAGACTACGCTGCAGATGCAACGTCTCCAAAAAAAAATAACCAGATATTGACATGTCCTTTCGTCAAGTTATTTCCGACACATCATTTATCTTTTGGGAAACATCTGTCCCCCCTATGGGCATGACCTATTTCCAGTAATGGCTCGTGTCCACCTGTGACAGTCTTCAGGGGCCCACCTCCCCCCACTTTTTAAGATAAATCTTATAGTCTCAATTTTCCCCAAAGATTTAAAACCGGGACCAAAATTTTTTTATAGAATATTAATTGGATAAAGGCAAAGGGGAAGTAATATCCCCATTTATAATTTACTAACCTACTGCTACCCTTTTGACTCAGAAGATGGATAAAGCAATTTTTATAGCCATTTTTAAAACCATAGTGGGAGTAATGAAAATAGGATAAAGAGCTGTTTCCTCGCGTAACAATGGGTCAAAGAGACATTATCATAACGTTCATGGTACTGGGGGACAATGTCAAGATAGACAGTTTATTTAACATGGGGGTGAACAATACGATATTGATATCTTAAAAAAATGATATAGGCTTCTTACTTTAGTAATAAAATGGGGTAACAGGCTGCGTGTTTGGGCTGGCCCAGGGCCATGCCCCCTGGAGGGGGAGGGTAGGCCTATTGACTGGGGTGAAGTTTGGGGGCCAAGTGGGGTGGGCCAGGGCGGGTCTGGAGACGTGGGGGCCTACCAGGCTTGCCCCTGGCGGAATACTATGGAAACAGCATGGCACGAAAATGAACTCAGCTCAGACAGCAGGTGTCATGAGACAGTCAGGCTTTCACATCCCGGTCACGCTACCCATGGTCGACCCGACCATGAATGGCATTAAAAAAATATGGTCTCTCTCTGCAAAAACGGTCACAGAACACGGGGAAAAAAAACATATATACAAAACAATGGACAAAAAAAAAACTTCCCCCAGAGAGGGAAGAAAAAAAGGTG
The DNA here is from genome assembly GCA_009830355.1 of Cherax destructor. Lineage (NCBI taxonomy): Eukaryota > Metazoa > Arthropoda > Malacostraca > Decapoda > Parastacidae > Cherax > Cherax destructor. The sequence goes on along the minus strand of WNWK01004235.1, from coordinate 140,501 downwards.
TGCTTCGGGGGTAAGGCAGGGGCGTCGATGCAGCACTGCACGCCTGCGTCTGGACACGTCTGCAACACGGGGGACATGACGGGCGTAACAAGATGATGTGCAACACAAAGGATTTTTATTGTTGAAAACACTTATAACAAAGAGAACTTTTTTGAAGAAATTTTCACATTTTTTCATCACAACAGGAAAGGAAAGGGGAGGAGTTTTAGGTTCCTCTCAGCCGGAAACGTGGACTAAAGACATCGTTTCCCGGTGAGGGACTGAACCCCCAAACCCCCCCTCTCCATACCTTCCTGTTTTTTATTGACTGATGGCCCGTTTGGGAAATTTTCAATAAAGATTAATGATGCATAAGTGTCTCAATTCTTTGTTTTCGGAAAACCCTTAATCAATTTATGTTGTTTAAAAGGTCGTTTTGGGTAGGTTATCACTCATATACAAAAAGAATGTATTGTAGACAGCGGGAGTAGTGCCAAGTTTGAAGTGGTCGTCCCCCCCGGGGAAAGTTCAGCTACAATATGTTTCCCCTGTATTTTACTGATGAAACCACCGCGCAGGCGAAGGGTTTCAATAAAAATACCCACTGTTGCACATTTTCTTACTCGGATATTGTTAGTTGCTGAACACTGGCCTGGTGGCTAAAACCTCGCTTCACACGGCGAGGGCCTGGGTTTGATTCCCACCCGGGGAGAAACATTCGTTTTTCCCCCCTGTTGTCTACGTTCACCCATCAGAAAATGGGTCCTGGTTAGTCGATTGTGGGTCGCATCCTGAACACTGACCTTTAAATTTCCCGAAATGTCAGCATAACAAGGGCTTTCTATATAGTAGTATTGTGATGTGTTTGGCCTGTATACCTCGTACATGTACTTTGTAAATAAAGATATTATTATTAACTGCAGTATAGACTGTATTTCATGAAGCTTCAGGGTGGGCATTCACCGTAGCAGACGCCAGTGAGGGATAAAAAAAAAAAAATAACATAGTAAGCTGAAACCGCCAACCAGTCGAAGGGCTATCAAACAGGGTCAGGGGCTGCACCTTAAAATCCCCGAACTGTTTGGTGAGGACCCCACACTGTCCTCTGACTCAACATGGTAGATTATAATACGGGAAACACCACCAAGGGGACCGACTTAGTGACCCACATTTAAAAAGGATTATTGTGGGAACACGAGAGGAAGTTAAACAGAGAGAGGGAGAGGAGGATCAGGAGAGAGGGAGAGGAGGCATCAGGGGGAGAGGGAGAGGGGGTGCATCAGGAGAGAGGGAGAGGAGGGATCAGGAGAGAGGGGGAAGGAATGATGGAGAGGGGAGAGGGGTTTAGAGAGAGGGAGAGGAGGACAGGGGAGAGGGAGAGGGGGGATCAGGAGAGGGGAGGGGTATCAGGGGGGAGGGAGAGGAGTGTACAGGAGAGGGGAGGGAGGTATCAGGAGAGAGGGAGAGGAGTGTATCAGGGGAGAGGGAGAGGAAGTGTATCAGGGAGAGGGAGAGGAGTGTATCAGGAGAGGGAGAGGGGGCATCAGGAGAGAGGGAGAGGAGGACAGGAGAGAGGGGGAGGGGGGCATCAGGGGAGGGAGAGGAGGCATCAGGAGAGGGAGAGGAGGCATCAGGAGAGAGGGAGAGGAGGCATCAGGAGAGGGGAGAGGAGTGCATCAGGGAGAGAGGGAGAGGGGCATCAGGGGGAGGGGGGGAGGGTGCATCAGGGGAGGGGGAGAGGAGTGCATCAGGAGAGGGGGGAGGGTGCATGGGAGGGGGGGGAGGAGGCATCGGAGAGGGGGGAGAGGGGGGCATCAGGGAGGGGGGAGGGGCCAGGGAGGGGGGGGGGAGTGCATCAGGAGAGGGGGGGAGGAGTGCATCAGGAGAGAGGGAGAGGAGTGCATCAGGGGAGAGGGAGAGGGGTGCATCAGGAGAGAGGGAGAGGAGTGCATCAGGAGAGGGAGGTGGGGGCCAGGAGAGACTGGGTGCCAGGAGACAGAAGGGACTGATGGGGAAAGCGCCAGGGTGCAACAAGCATTCTTCATCTGAGTTTGTTGTGATGGCCACAGTTCTGATGATTATGGGATGAAGCTGTGTATATATGTTAGCCTCTGAACCCAAAGGCCCTTCTGGGCCTGTCTGAAGTTTACTGTCTTCGGGTGGCTGCATACGAGGAAGTGTAGGATATTTTTAACGATGTGTTCTCTCCCCCCACCTGCTCCCTTTTTGTTGAGGCTAACATGGTGAGGCATCTGAACGCTTGTGGCTGCCGACAGGTCTCACTCTACAGCGGGCTTCTAAGGAGAATTTGTTGAACTTTTTGGTTCCTATGTTCATCTTTTTGATCATGGCAATGAAACCACCGATATCAAAATTGATCGACTGATACTGACATACGAAGCTTTATGATCCTTTATTTAAAAATAATTTGGGGGTTAACTCACAACAAAAAATGGAGTTATCGTGAGTTGATAAGATTTCGAAGTACTGTAACGTTTAGGGGTTTTCCGGGGAGAATTCCAGGGGGCAACGCCCCCGCGGCCCGGTCTGTGACCAGGGCCTCGTTGACCCGAGCCGATCAACAGGCTGTTACGCTGGCCGCACGCAGTCTTAAGTTGTCTTAAATTTCTACACAGAACTATGGGGTAATAGTGAAATTCCAGCACAGGCTGGCCCCTTTTGGTTTAGCGCTTAATTATGATTGGGAAACGATGCTGCGTATTAGGAAGATGTGAAATAAAATTGAAACACAAGGGCGAACCCGATAAACAAAATATTTGAAGGGAAATATATATATATATATGTCGTGCCGATTAGGAAAACTTGTGATTTTGGCAAAAAACAACGCTCTTCCCATATGACAAGCGAAAATTTATGTATGCAATAATTTCGCAAATATCATTCTGAAACCAACGAAAAAAAAATATTTCATTATGTTTGTTTATTATTAAATTTTTGCGTATCAAAATATATTTAGTTGGATTAGCTAAATTAAATTGCGTTTTTTAATAAAGGGTTTGGGAAGTTTTCTAAGATTCTTTTGGTGCAAAATTATAAATTTTTACATTAATATAAATGAAAAAAAAAATCTTCTAACGTAAAGAGAAAATTTTAGGGATTAATTTTAGATGAGTTCTTGCAATTTACCAGTTTTTCCTATTAGGCACGACAAAAATATATATATATATATATATATATATATATATATATATATATATATATATAATATATATATATATATATATATATATATATATATAATAAAAATATATATATATATATATATATATATATAATATATATATATATATATATATATATATATATATATATATATATATATATATATATATATATATATATATGACCACACACACAAGATATCCTTTTCTTAAATATGGATTATGTGAACATAAATTGTGTTGTTTGGTACTGATTTTAAAGGTGCCATTCTCAAGATGTCCTTCAGAAACCGCGAGCAAAAAAAAACCCTTTCCCCCATTGACGTCGCTAGATACAGATATTCAATAATGACGATACAAAAATTTTATATAAAAAATGATTTGCAATAAAATAAAAATTTTTTTTTTACTTGGATAAGAATCGAATAAATATGAAATATAAAAGGAGAATTAAATGATTTATGTTTTCCCTGTATATTTTTCGGGGGTTGAAATGAAAGAGTTTTGGGATTTACAGCATACACCAAGGGGTTTATTTTTTTTAAAACGTATATATCTTGAGAGTTTAATTTTATTTTGGGGATTAAAGAATTCTTGTTTGTATATAAAAAATTGCGTGCAGCTTAAAGTATTGTTATTGGTTAAAAATCAAAAATTTTAAAACGTTTACCAGACATTATTCAAAAAAATTTTGGGGTTATGCTTTTTACCACTTTAACGTTGTCATCAAATTACATTACTTGCCTTCCGATCCACGCTCGTAGACCGTTATTATTGCTCCCGTTATTGCTGCACGTTATTATTGCTGCACGTTATTATTGCTCCCGTTATTACTAAACGGGAGTGTCTATTTTACATAAAACTAAAATGTATTCGTGACCTTTTCCCATTCGAACGTTGAAAAACGCATTTTCACTCATCTCATACACCCGCAACCCCTTGCTCTTTTTCTTCTTCGCTGTAGAAGTCTGGAAAAAGGGAAAAAATGGGGGGTTAAAAAACAATTACTTCTGTTAATCTATGGTATATCTTATCCCCCCATCTGTCCCCAACCCCGAAACATCAAAGGAGGTAAAAAAGATCGGTGTCCCGTGGCTGGGCTGGTAATGCACTCCTTGGTTCGACCCCCAGCATGGGTGAAAACCAGGCAATTTTCCCTTTTCACCTGCTTCTTCTGTTCACCCCCCCTAGAAAACCATACCACGGAGGGGTTCGAACCCGCGGTTAGGGGAGTCTCAAAACTCCAGACCGTCGCAAGCCACTGGCCCCCTTAAAAATAGGGGAAAGGAAAAATTGGGGGACCACCGTGTCCACAAAAGCAAGTTTTTCAGACGAACCCCCCCGCCAGCATGTTGACGGCTTTGAGGGGGACTTGAGCTAGAGTTCGTCACGGCCCCCTGCTAGGGAGATTCGTCCAAAAACCCTGCATTTGTGGACACAGTGGTGCCCCCCAACCTTCCTATGGGGTAGAAATATACCTAGTTGGGAATCTTTTTGCTAGTTTGGCCCCGTGGCTTACGCGACGATCTGGGTTTTTAGACTCTGTGACCGCGGGTTCCCAACCCCCCCCGTGGTATGGTTTGTTTGCAATCGTGTCATTACGATTTCGTGGGGGTCATCTAGCCCTCGGAGGTAGGCCTGACTGTTGAAAATCCTTGGGTTTTTAAAAGGTGAAATTGGGGCAACAGCACTCCCCCGTAAAACTGGGTTTTAAAAAAAAAAAACAATTTAAAAGAAATATTTTTTTTTTTTCTTTACACAAATCAGTTTTTCAGGTTCAATGTTTTCCCAAAACCGCTTTATTTCCCAAAAAACCCTCTCCCAGGATTTAACAGTCGGGGGTTTTTATTGGAAAAAAGCAGGTGAAAAAACATGCCCTTTAAAATTTTCACCCATGCTGGGGGGTCAAAACCCCCGGAGTGCATTACCAGCCCAGCCACGGTACAATTCATTGTTTACCTCCTTAGATGTTTCAGGATTGGGGACAGATGGTCGGGTCAAGATATACCAAATTAACAGAAGTAATTGTTTTCAACCTCCCATTTTTCCCTTTTTCCTGACTTCCACAGCGAAGAAGAAAATGTAACAAAGTTGCAGGTGTTGGGCGGGCCTGTGGCGTACCTAAGGTATGGGAGGTTTGGGACCTGCCCTGGAAAGCCACAGAGCAGTTTTTTTTAAAATCAGACAAGCTATCCTCGGAGTGAAAAAAAAATTTTCTTGATGTATGATCTTTCTTTGATTAAAATGGGGAAGTTAAACCACTTATATAAATTATTTGGTAAACATAATGCTGGGACCCTATAACCACATCCCTACAGTACCCTGTACAGTGCTAACTGGCAGTAAGACCATTCTCCTGCAAAAAACTGGGGAGGTATTTAAAATCTGAAATTTAATGTATTTAGAAAAAGTGTTATTTCCTTATTTCAAAACATTGTGTTAGACCTTGTTTCTAAACAAAGAAAGGAAAGTGGACTTGAAGGACAAAAAAAGAGGGAAAAAGGGAGGGGGAGGAAGAAAAAGAAGTCAGCATGCTTTTAATGCCCTTCTTTGAAATACCAGGATAAAGTTGTTCGACACGCCCATGGGAGTCAACTGCATTGCTCGTTTTTTAAAGAATCCGAAGATCGATCAAGTGGGAGATGCGTGACAAGGGGGGTGGAAGTAGTCAATAAATCCGGGGTATAACGAAATTAAAAGGGGCCCAAAGGGCAACGTGGAGCGGGGGAAAGGGGAAAATGGTGGTATGGTGGTGATGTTGAGTTTATTGACGAGATCTTACCTGATGGGGAAGAATTTGGGACGACCTGAACCTAGTAAATTTGGGATGGTATCGAAGAGCCCAGTTTTTTGGGAGTGAACGGGCATGACTTTGGGCCCCCCCTGAAGTTGGGCAAGGATACTAAAAAAGCAATTTTGCCTGACGTGTTGAAAAAAAAAATGAAGCTGGGTTCAAATACCAACAAAAAACCCGCTCAAGTAAAAGGGGGAAACCGTCGTAGTGAGGAAGTGATTCGCTAATGGCGATTTATTCCCCTTTTTAAAAAAGTCTGCTTTTTGTTTTTTGTCTCCTTTTATTCCCGGTTTGCCAGAGTTTACGGGAGAAGTTTCGTAAAGCCAAGAAATTATGGTCTCATTTTCGACTCGACTCCTGATCAGGCACACTGTGAGAGATGTCAGTAGTAGTGAGGTACATGGTAGTTGTTTTTGGGGGGTAAACAGTCCGTGTTAGAGTGCGCTTTTTTTTGGGGTTTTTCCCAGAAAAGCCAGAAGGATGCTGAGAGCTTGAAACAGATAGAGAAGGACGAAATGGGGGCTACAGTATTATGGGTCACAGTGCTATGACAACGCTGCTGTGATGGCTGGACGCAGAATTGGATTCATCAAAAAAAATAAGTAAGAAAAACAACCTGGTAGTGTTTGGGAATTTTGACAATCACTCACCAACATGGGGGGGACATGCAGCCAAGCGGGGTATAATGATGGTCACGTTTCGGGAAACCTGAAAGCCCCAACACAGGGTGGGAAAACTCCAAAACACCGTGCCTTTGGCTTTTAAGTCGGAGTCCAAACCAGGTGGAGTGCAAGGACTGAAGCAGTGAAGCCCGTCAACAAATACCTTGGGAAAATACTTCCCAAATTCTCCATAACATGATAGACAATGGAAAAAGACCAGTGAAACAGTGACGCAACACAGGATAACCCAGTTGAGTTACGATTTTCTAACCCTTGGGGGGTTTTTGGGAACCCAAAAAACCCCATTCGCATTGACCCTATTCATAAGAGGCTGCAGGATCCTAACATGAACGATACCGCCCCGCCAGATCATTCTGATGATGAAAAAAAGTGTTTGGGCGGGGAGTTTTGAAGGACTCCCGTCCTGTCAAGAATGGAATATTGAAGTTGAAAAACGTCAGAGACGTATGAAACAATGTCTGATGAGAACTCGACAGACGCTGGGTTAACATCCAAGGGGGGAAATGAAAAAAAACCTGAAGGAAAAAACCACCATGTTCACAGAGAAATGGTTGAACCCCTTTTCTCGTTTTTTTGACATTGACGTCAGGTTTGGGTTCCTTCTCGATGTCGAGGGACTGTTCAGCGCCGATAGTAACGACCTAAAGAATTGAAAAAAAAAACCATACCACGGTTGGGGTTCGAACCCGCGGTCAGAGGTCTAAAAACTCCAGACCGTCGCGTAAGCCACTGGGCCAGCTATTAAATAAGATGCATCCAACTAGGTATATTTCTACCCAAGGAAGGTTAGCATAGACACCACTGTATCCACAAATGCGATTTTTTACAGACGAATCTCCCCAAAAAATCGTGCGAAATCTAGCTCAAGTCCCCCTTTGGTCAACTTTCACGAAATCGTAATGGGACGATTGCAAGGGCATTACGATTTCGTGAGTCGTTGAATTCGAAATTTTGGGGGAATTGTACAGCTCTTATGTTGATGGACAGCAACTAAAAAAAAAAAAATTTGGATTGCAGAATGGTGCTATCAAATGGGAAAAATTTTAAAAAATCAAGACCTGAAGAGCTTCCGAATTAGTATGAAGATGAGAGAGTCTTCCCCCGTTTTTTGCACTGCTATTCAAATAATAAAGAACCATTTTCATTTTCCATTCCCAGCTTGGGGAGATCACTCCCCCAAATTAAAACCCCGTAATAGACAGACTCTGTGATCTTTTCTGAGTGTGGAAAGACAAAAAATGAAAACAAGTGAATTTGAGCACATAAAACACTTTGCATCAGTGACAGCAAGGAAGGTGCATTTAATTTTCATGTAGTGCCATAATTTATTTAAAGATTTACGAGCTTGTTTTTTTTTTTTTTTTAGCAGATTTTTTTAAAGTTATCAAAAAGATGTGTCTGATGTTTGGGACAGTGCTTGCCATGGGCGCTATTTTCCCGTTGAATCCCCCCTGGTGAAAAAAAAAGGTTTTTACAGCGTAGGTGTGGAAAATAAATGCATGCAGACAAGAGAGGCAGAAAAGTGAAAAAAAATAAACAAATTTGGGAGGTACGGGATAAGATGACCCAGGGGAGTTCACAAATTTTTTTAAATAATATTGGGATAGAAATATCTGGAAATTCTACACTACAAAAAAAGGGAAGAGGAATTTGGAAGAATTAGATATATGAAGAAATAAAAATTAATGATTTTGAAAAAAAAAACGCACGGGTACTGAATGGACGCCATGTTCGCTCTACCATGTGAAATTAATGTACCCTCCCTTTAAAACCCCCCGAAAAAGGGGTAAGGTTGATAGGGTTGGAATTTTTTATAATCTGCCTGTGGAGGTATCAGGACATATCGCCAATGTAATGGTTGGGAAGGGGTAAAAATATATGTCCTTAAAAAATGTGATTAATAATTGTAACCTAGTAGACAAAACAAAATTTTTCCCAATAAGTCTATTTAAATTATTCCAATTATACAGTCCACTAAATAGTTTTACGGGGTAAATTTTCATACTATACAGAAACCATATGTTCCTATTCCAAGGTCCCGGAGCTGAGACGGTGGGCATTGAAGGAGGGACATTGTTTGGACCCCAGTGCTCCTTAAACCCCACCAGTCTCCATGATACATCAACTTCAGTAAGCTGCAATTTGAGTAATATATATTCGTGAGTTCTGCCCCGAGTGTGGAGATGGAAAAGAGTGTTTTTAAACCCAAAAAACTTCAGAAGAAAGTGAAGGGGGTTTCTTAAGTAGTTTATTTGGCTACATCAAAGGTTCTCCTGATATACAGCCGGGGCCCAAAAGCTAGAACTCGAAACCCTTTTTTTTTTATTAGATTAAGACGATATATGGCCTTTTTAAATAGTTGGGTAAATAAATATTGGGGCAATAAAACAGCCTTAACAGGTTCAGGAGATAAAGCTCAACTACTTCTGCTAGTCGCTAAAATGAAATTAAATTTTTTCCCAAAATCTGTTAAATGTAATGGTAAATTTTTAAAAGAGGCATTCTCTAAATATATATTTGACCCCCTTTTCCCCTAAACAACCCCAAAAAAGCTCAGACACAGCTAAAGTTTTATTAATATCTCTCCTGAAGACAGACACACGTAGCAGAAGAAGCCTTTAGTGCGAGAACATTTCGTTCAAAAGAGAATTTTCAAGCCATTAAGCTCTTCTTAGGGGCAACGTTGCGCCAGGAAAACCTTAATCTGCCACATACGTCTTTGTCTTCATTCCTTTTGGCAGGACCCCTCCAGCCCTCCATGTCAAGCCAAGTCATGGTCTGAGATCATTTTTTGGGGACCAGGAGCTGAAACTCAAAATACAAGACTCCTTTGGGTTTTTTGTGCAGTTAGGAAGAGATTTCTCTTTTGCATAATCATTCAACTGTATGACCTCGGCGGCATAAATAACATTTTTTTTTAAAAAATAGCCTTTTGAACTCTCAATAAAAAAGCCCTTTAGAACATTATAAAAAATTTATAATAGACAGCATTATAAGGGGCCCAAAAAATCAATCAGACGCATTTAGAAAATTTGAAAAGGTAAAAAAAGAAGGTCGTTCAAAAGAGAAGACAGAAAACATACCCAACGGCTCTAGAAGATAGGACAATTATAATAAACATGATTGGGACACAGGTCACTAAGATGATTTGATTAGGCAAATAAAAAAAAGCAGAAAAGTACACGTATCAGTACAAAATCACTCATCAGTACACATCAGTACACACACATCAGTTTTTTACCTCGCTCAGTGGTGCGAACATCAGAACAAGCATCACTATATACATTAGTTAAACTTTTGCGTACCCCTAACTTTATAGTATATTTTTTAAAATTTTATATCGTTGTAAAGATCTGTATTTTTCAGTGAATATATCAGTGTAAATACTGAAATAAAAGGACCCCAGTGGAAATAATCACTTCGACTTTTTTTTGGATCATCCTGCGTAATTACACATATGCTGCTATGTATGATAATGTATGTAACTGTATTTATGTGTACCTGTACCTGAATAAACTTACTTAACACAGTGTCCCATAATGTTCACATCAGTGTAAGCACAGGGGTCCCATAATGTTCCCCCCAGTGTAAGCACAGTGTCCCATAATGTTCACATCCCGTGTAAGCACAGTGTCCCATAATGTTCACATCAGTGTAAGCACAGTGTCCCATAATGTTCACATCAGTGTAAGCACAGTGTCCCATAATGTTCACATCAGTGTAAACAAGTGTCCCATAATGTTCACATCCCGTGTAAACACAGTGTCCCATAATGTTCACATCAGTGTAAACAAATGTCCCATAATGTTCATCAGTGTAAACACAGTGTCCCATAATGTTCACATCCCCGTGTAAACCAAATGTCCCATAATGTTCACATCAGTGTAAACAAGTGTCCCATAATGTTCACATCAGTGTAAACACAGTGTCCCCTAATGTTCACATCAGTGTAAAAACAGTGTCCCATAATGTTCACATCAGTGTAAATATACTTTAGTGTAATCCATTTTCGAATACACTGACATCAATGTAATCAACTCACGTTTTTGTACACAGTGTACACTTTAGTGTACAGATAAAAATTTCCCCATTGATATTTATATCTCGTACCTAATAAAGCGAATCGTCCAGTTTGGCCTTTTTCCCCAAAGGGGTTCACTTTGCCGAAAAAGCCGAATTAAAATTGTTTTCTGCCATAAATCAGCGGAAATCTATCTGAACATTAGGACACAATATGTATCATTGATTTTAAGTAATAATAAAAAAATTTTAAAATTTTAACCTATAATATACAGAGCAGAATTTAGCTAAAAAAAATTACGTTAGTTTATGGAAGGTTAGGTGAGGTTTCTATGTTAGTTTTGGTCCAAAATAAAAATCTTTATATTATTGTTAATAAAAAAATTAGCTACAAATCTGTAAAATATTGGAAAAGTATAATTTTTAAGGAGTTCGGCCTATCTGGCAAGTTCGGCTTATTTAGTACGACATACATACATCAGTGTGAACTTCAGTATACGCAGGTAAACACAGTGTAAACATTAGTGTACACATCAGTATCCCCAGTCACTAGTGTACCAAACTTTACTCTACACACACGTCATATAAAGCAGTTTCCAACAGCTACCCCAACAAAGACTTTATCTAAGGTTTCCCAAATTTATAGTATATCCTCTTTGTTGCGTCCAATAGTTTGTGTGTACTCACCTAGTGGTTGCAGGGGTCGATTCATTAGCTCCTGGCCCTGCCTTTTCAGGGGCCCCTCTGGGTCACTCTCCTGCGCCATGAGCCTTATCATACCTCTTCTTGAAACTATGAATGGAACCTGCCCCCCCTACATCACTTCCCAGACTATTCCACTTCCTGACAACTCTGTGACTAAAAATACTTCCTAACACCCCTTGATTCATCTAGTCTTCAACTTCCAATTTCCCCCCTTTTTGCTGTGTCCCATCTCTGGAACATTCTGTCTCTGTCCACCTTGTCAATTCCTCTCAGTATTTTATATGTCGTTATCACCCCCCCCTATCTCTCCTGCCCCCCAGTATCGGGGGGTCGATTTCCCTTAACCTCTCCTCGTAGGACCCCCCCCTTAGCCCGGGATGCTTTTTAAAAAACCCCTTTTGCACTTTCTCTAGTTTCTTTGTGCTTGGTTGGGGGGGGGTTTTCCAAAAAATGGTGCTGCATCCCCCAGTATGGGCCTAACGTACACAGTGTACGGGGTTTTTTAATTTTTCCCTTTTTATTAAGATGTCGAAATGCTGTTCTTAGGTTTGCAAAGGCGCCCGTATGCTGCAGCATTTTTTTGGGGGTTGATGTGCGCCTCAGGAGATGTCCCCGGTGTTATAATCCCCCAAAATTTTTTTCCTTGAGTGGGGGTTTTTAGTTCGGGGCCCCCCCCCCTGCCTGGGCTGCGGTTTTTTTGCCCTTCTCCAATCTTCATGACTTTGCACTTGGTGGGGTTGGGAACCCCCGGAGCCAATTTCTGGACCAGTCCGGGGAGCATGCCCGGGGCCCCCTTTTTAGTTCTGCCTGGTCCTCGGGGATTGAATTCTTCTCATCAACTTAAAACATCTGCAAACAGGGACACTTGGGGAACCTATTCCTTCCGTCATGTCTTAAAAATACCAAAAGCACCGGTCCTAGGACTGACCCCTGTGGAACCCCACTGCCCCCGGGGCCCACTCTGACACCTTGCCACGAACCATGACTTTCCCCCCTGTCTTCCTGACGGGTATTCCCTGATCCTTTGGGGGTCCCTTTTCCCCCCTTTTCCCTGCCTGGTCCTCCAGTTTTTTTGCACTAATCTCTTGTGTGGAACTGTGTCAAACGCCTTCTTACAGTCCAAGAAAATGCAACCCCACCCACCCCTCTCTTGTCTTCGCGTCACCCCGCCCATAACTCCAGTAGGTTTGTGACAAATTTCCCCTCCCTAAAAAACCGGGGGTTGGCGGGGCGTTGATAAGCTCTTTCCCCTTTCCCCAGGTGTTCCACCACTCTTCTCCTGATAATCTTCCCATCGTTGATAAGCCCCATTCCTTTCTGGTGTTCCACCACTCTTCTCCTGATAATCTTCTCCATGACTTTGCATACTATACTTTTGGTGACACTGATCTGTAGTTTAGTGCTTCACCCCCCCTCCTTTTAAAAAAATTTGGGGCTCATTTGCTGTTTTCCCCTATCCCCCGGTAGTCTCCTGTTTCGATAGATGTGTTGAATATTGTTTTGGGGTACACAAAGCGCCTCAGCTCCCTCTCTCAGGACCCATGGAAAAGGGGGCCCCCCCCGTCCCCTTTTGAACCCCCTGCTCACTCAGCAGCCTCTTCACTATTTTCCCCGGTTGCATGTATTGTGCCCCAAAACTTGGTGGTGTACCCAACCTTTCTGTCTTTCGGGGGTCCCTTCGTCTCCTTTTTTGGGAAAACTTCTTTGAATCTCTGTTGAGTTCCTCACCCCCCCGGGGCATTTCTTGTGATCTCTCCTCCTTCCTTCCCCCCCCCCCTGATCACCTGGTCCTTGACTGTTTTTGTCCTCCTGATATGGCTGTACAACAGTTTCCCCGGGGCAGTTTTTTGGTTTTCCCGCTATGTCTTTCCCCCGTACTGTCTTGGGCCTCCCTTCTTACCTGTGCAAAATTCATTCCTGGCTCTGACTGCTCTTTTATTTTCCTGGGTCCCTTGCCTTCTCTTCTTCCTTTTCCCCCGGAAAAGGTTTTGACCCCCCCCGCCCCTTTTGGGGGAACCAGGGGGTTTCCTGGCTTTTTCATTGTTTTGTTCCCTTGGGTACAAACCTCTTCTCAGTTTCCCTTTTTCTATTGTTGTCACATATTCCATCATCTCGTTTCTGTTTTCCCCCCTTTAAGTTCTCGGGCCCCCCTGAACCCTATTTGGGGGAAATTCTTAAATCCCCCCGTAGCCCCCTTTTTTTGTAGTTTGGCTTCATTCTTTTTTGGGCCCTATTTTTCCCCCCCCACTTGTAACTTTACTGTGTAATCGAAGCTTAAAACCCTATGATCACGGGCCCCCCAGGGGTTTTTCCCTATGTGTTTTTCAATATCTGCACTACTCGGGGGGAATACTAGGCCCCGTCTCGCTGGTTAAAAATTTTCCCCCTCTCTTTGGTAGTTTTTTTCGTTTTTTGGTACATAAAATTTTTCCCGTACCACCTCCATCATCTTAGCTATCCACGTTTTTTTGGGCCCCCCCTGTGGCCCCAAAAAAAGGGTTTTTCCCCCCAACGTTCTGTGGGGGGAACATCACTGATCCCAAAGGACCCCAGACTGAAAGCCTATTTGAACTTTGCTTCCCTCTCTCCAGCCTTCAAAATCCCATTTTTTTGATCAGCAGTGCCACCCTCCACCCCCTCTGCCCCTCTGTCTTTCCTCAGGATCTGATATCCCATTAAAAGATGGCATCTTTACTACCTTGAGCTTGGTTTCTGTGAGGCTATTTGTTGGTGATGCCTTTTGACTCGTGCCACCCTCCCACTATTTGTTTTCCATCAGCGGTGTACCATACCATCAGTTTCCCCCCCAACACTGTGTTTTGGTGGGTCTGTGAGGGGGGGGGACCTGGCGGTGTACGGGGGTTCAAGGTGGAGGGGGGGTGGGGGCTGTAGTGGGGTTGGGTTTTGTGTGTGGGGGGTTTGTGGGGTTGTGGTTTGTGTGTGTGTGTTTTTTTACTACCATTTGTGGTTGCGGGGGTCGAGCAACCCTGGCCCCCCCTCTTCACTGATTGCTCTGGGTCCCCTCTCTCCCTTCCATGAGTTTTATCAAACCTCTTTTAAAACTATGTATTCCCCCTGCCTCCACTACGTCACTTTCTAGGCTTTCCCCACTTCCTGACAACTCTATGACTAAGGGGAAATATTTCCCAACACCTTTGATTCATAGGAGTCTTAAACTTCCAATTGTCCCCCTTTTTATGTGTCCCCTTTTGGGAAAATCTTGTCTCTTCCACCTTATCTATTCCTCGGGATTTTATATGTCGTTTATGCCCCCCAACCCCCCTTTTCCTCTAGTGTCGTCAGGCCTTGTGTGTGTGTGTGTGTGTGTGTGTGTGTTTTGTTTGTTCACTGATTGTTTCTCCAATATGTACTTCCATGGTTCGGTCTCAGCTCCAAAACCCGCCTTTTTTTGGCTGCTACGGTTTCCTCTCTTGGGTTTTTTCGTAACCTTTTAAAACTATGATGGGTCCTGCCTTTACCACTTACCCCAGGTCGTTCCTCTTCCGAATACTCATGACTGAAGAACTACCCCAACATCTCTGTGACTCATTGTGTTTTAATTTCCAGCTTTCCCTGGTGTTCTGGTCCCCATGTCAAACATTCTGTTATTATTCAGCATTTTTACTTTATCCTATCCTCCCATTCCTTCTGTCCTTCCCTCTCCTCATAAGACTTCCCCCCCAGCTAACTGACTCGTTGCAAAACATCTTTTCTTTCATGCTTGACCGATGGGGTTTCTACTTGTTTACATACTCCTATATGGACATCCTTTCCCCTATATTATATCATGAATGGCTTTTCCCCTAGTGTTTAACAGAATTTTTTATTTTTGCCAGACGCCCATTTGCTGCAGCAATTTTAGGAATATAATGGGGGATATGGGTTTGTACTCCCCCCCATGGTCCCCCAAGTAAGTTTCAATTTTTTTTTTCCCCCGAGTTTACCCTCTGCAGTCTTTTTTGCCCTACCCAAACTTTATAAGTTTGCCTTTCCCCTTTTAAAAACCTGCAGCCTGTCCCCCTTTTATATCCTTTTAAAATTTCGGGGTATCTTTCTCTGACCCCGGGCCCTGGGCCAGGCTGTCGGTGCTTGCCTGGTCAACCAGGCTGTTGCTCCCCGGGGCCCGGCCCCCCCATATCCATCACAGCCCGGTTGTCGGCCCGGGAATTTTGTCCATTTCCCCCCTTGGGTTTTTCACTGGTTCCAGCCGTTTTCGGATATCTTCGGGAAGATGTTAATAGTCTGGGCCCCTGATGTTATACAGTTCCCGATTGTCCCCACCGCACCCCTGCTCCTCACTGGGTTTTTTTTACATTTTTCCCCTATCTCTCAACCCCAGAAAATTTTTTTTTGGCAGGTGCAGTTTGGGGGCCGGGCCCCAATTTTCCATGTATATTTATCATGTATCTCTCTCTCCTCCCCCAATGGCATGTTCAAGACTTAAGGCGTTCCCAATAATTTAGATTTCAAGGGGAAAAGGAAACGAATCCGGGTTTTTTCCAGCTCTGCTTTTTCTCCTGCCTTGAACGGGGCCGTCAGCACTGAGCAGTATTCTAAGTGGGGACATGGATTTTAATAGGTACCATGGATTTTTCCCCGTTTTGAAAGTTCTCAATACCCCCCCCGTCATTTCCCCCGGCTTTGATCTTTGTCTTGTTATGGTTTTAAACGACAACCCCCAGACATAATTATTCCCAAGTCCTTTACGTGTTCCTTTTGTTCTATGTGGTGCCCCCCTTTTTTTTGTATATAGTGTTCCTTTTGAGTTCTTTTTTTTCCTTACCTAAGCAGCAAAAAATCCCCAAAATTTAACGTCATTTTTTTCTCCACTGCCCATTGGGAAAACCCTGCTTATGTCCCCTGAATTTTTTTAGTGTCCTCTACCCTTATTTCATGCTTATTTTAGTGTCATCTGCAAATGATGATAAAAAAGTGTCTGGTGTTTTTATCTATGTCTGCTATGAGGATGAGAAACAGCAGGGTGCCAGGACAGTGCCTTGGGGCCCCTGGGTTTTTTGACCTCGCTGATGCTGGATCTTGCCCTGTTCCTACTATTTTTTTTGTGTTCTTTGTGTTAAACTAAAAAAATCCATCTGCCTACCCCCCCCCGTAATGCCTATGGCCCTCATTTTGTGCGCTATCACTCCATGATCGCATTTGTCAAACCCCTTTTGTAAAATCTTTTAAATCACATCTGCGTTTTGGTCGTCCTCCAATGCCTCCGTAATTCTGTCATAATGGTTCAGCAGCTGTGACAGGCAGTCACCCGCTCTAAAGCCATGCTGGTTCGGGTTTGGGTTTTTTTTCCCTAATTTTTTTTCCCCCTCATTCCCCTTTTAAAATTTTTAAAAATGGAAAGGGGGAATTTTTTTTTTTTTCTCCTCCCCAAAAGGGGGTTTTTTTAAACCCCCCAAAAAAAAATTTTCCCCCCCCTTTTTTTTTTTTTTTTTTTTATTAAAAATTTTTTAAAAAAGGTTTAAAATTGGGGGGTTTCCACCCCTTTTTTTTAAAAAAATTTTTTTTTCCCTTTTTTTGCCGGGGGGTTTTTTAAAAAAAAAATTTTTTTTTTTTTTTTTGGGGTTTTAAAAAATGGTTTTTTTTTTTTTTTTTGGTTTTTTTTTTTTTTTTTTTTTAAATTTTTTTTCCTTAAAAAAAACCCCCCCCGAAAAAAAAACCCCCCCCCCCCTTTTTTTTTTTCCCCCCCAAAGGGAAAAAAAGGAAAAGTTGGGGGACCCCTTCCCCCAGAGGGCCCGGGGTTTTTCCCCAAAAAAAAAAGGAAAAAAAAAAAAAAAAAAAAAAAAAGGAAAAAAAAGGGTTCAAAAAAGGGTAAAAAAAAGGGGGGGAAAAAAATAAAAAACCCGGGGGGGAAACCCGGCAAAAAAAGGGAAAACCCAAAAAAGGGGGAGGAAGGGGGAAAAAAAAAAAATTTTGGGCAAAAAAAAGTTTTAAAAAACCCCCCCCCCCCCCCCCCCAAAAAGGGGCCCCCGGCCCGAACCCCCCCAAAAAAAACGCAACCCAAAAACCCCCCACCCCCCCCCGGGGGGGGGGCCCCCCCCCCCCCCCCCCCAGGGGCCCCCCCGAAAACGGGCCCCCCCCCAAAAAAACCCCCCCCCCCAAAAAAAAAACCCAAAAAAAAAAAAAACCCCCCCCCCCCCCCCCGGGGGGGAAGGGGGAAAATTGGGGGAAAAAAAAAATTTTTTAAAAATTTTTAAAAAAAATATTACAAAAACCAAAAATTCCCGGCCTTAAAAAAACAACCCCAAAAAAAAAACCCCCCCCCCCTTTTTGTTTAAATAAAAATGGCGGGGGGGTTTTTTTAAAATTCCCCCCCCCCCCAAAAAATTTTTAAAAAAAAACCCCCAAAAAAAATTTTAAAAAAAAACCCAAAAACCCCCAAAACCTTCCCCCAAAAAAATTTTTTTTTAAGGGAAAAAAAAAGGGAAAAAAAAAACCCCAATTTTTCCCCCCCAAAAACCTTTTTCCCCCCCCCCCAAAAAAAAAAACCCCCCCAAACCCCAAACAAACCCCAAAACCCCCCAAAAAAAAAAAACCCCCAAAAAAGAAATTTTTTTGGGGTTTTTTTTTTTTCCCCCCCTTTCCCCCAAAAAAAAAAAAGGTTTAAAAATTTTTCCCCCCCAAAAAAATTTTTTTTTTTTTTTAAAAAAAAAACCCCCCCCCCAAAACCCCCCAAAAAAAACCCCCCAAAAAAAAAAATTTCTTAACCCCCCCAAAAATTTTAAAAATAAAAAAAACAACCCACCCCCCCCCCTTTTTTTTTCCCCCCCCGTTTTCCCCCCTTCCCCAAAACCCCCCCCCCCACCCCCCCCTTTTTTTCTCCCCACCCTTTTTCCCCCCCCAAATTTTTCCCCCCCCCCCCCCAAAAACCCCCCCCTTTTTTTTTTTTCTCCCTTTTTTAAAAAATTTTTAAATTTCCCCCCCCCCCCCCCCCCCCCCCCTTTTTTTTTCCCCCTTTTTCCCCCCCCCCCCCAAAAACCCCCCCAAAAAAAATTTTTAAATTTTTTTGGGTTTTTTTTTTAAAAAAGGGGGAAAACCCCGGGAAAAAACTTGGGGAAATTTAAAAATTGGGAAAAAGGGGGAAAAAAGTAAAAAAAAAGGGGAGGTTTGGGGGGGGGGGGGGGGGAAATTTTGTTAAAGGGGGGGGAAAAAAAGGGGGGAAAAAAAAAATTTAAACCCCCCAAAAAAAAAAAAAAATTTTTTTTTTTTTCCCCCCCGGAAAAAAAAAGGGGGGGGAAAAAAAAAAAAAAAACCCCTTTTGGGGTTTTTTAAAAAATTTTTTAAATTTCCCCCGGGGGGGTTTTTCCCCCCCAAAAAAAGAAAGGGGACCCCCCCGGAAACCCAACCCCCAAAAAAAAAATTTTTGGGGCCCCCGGGGGGTTTTTTTTTCCTTTTAAAAAAAAAAACCCCCCCTTTTTTTAAAAAATTTTTTTTTAAAAAAGGGGGGGGTGGGAAAAAATTTTTTTTTTTTGGGTCCAAATTTTTTTTTTGGGGAAAAAAAAAAAAAAAAAACCCAAAAAAAAGAAAACCCCCCTTTTTTTTTTTTGGGGGTTTAAAAATTTTTTTTTCAAATTTTTTTTTTTTTAAAAAAATCCCGGGAAAAAAAAAAACCCCCCAAAAACCCGGGGGCCCCAAAAAAAAAAACAAAAAAAAAAAATTTAAAAAAAAAGGGGGGAAAAAAAAAGGGGGGGGGGTTTAAAAAATTTTTTCCCCCCTTTTTTCCCCCCCCCAAAAAACCCCAAAAAAAATTTTTTTTGGTTTTTTTCAAAAACCCCCCCAAAAAAAAAATTTTTAAAAAACCCCTTTCCCCCCAAAAAACCCCCAAAAAATTTTTAAAAAAATTTTTCAAATTGGGGTTTTTCCCAAAAAAAAATTTTAAAAAAAAGGGCCCCCAAAATTGGGGCCCAAAAAGGGAAAAAAAAAAGTTTTAACCCCCCCCCCCCCCCCCGGGGAAGGGGAAAAAAATTTTTTATTAAAATTTTTTTGGGTTTAAAGGGGGGGGGGGAAAAACCAAAAAAATTTTAAAACCTAAAATTTTTTTTTAATTCAACCCCCGGAAAAAAAAAAAACCCCAAAAAAAACCCCCCCCCCAGGGCCCCAGGGGGGCCCCCGGGTTTTTGGGGGGGTTTAAAAACCGAATTGGGGAAAAAGGGCCCCAAATTTTTTAAGGGGGTTTTAAAAAACCCCCCCCCAAAAAAAAAAAACATTTTTTCCCCAAAATTTGGGGGCCCCCCCAAAAAAACCCCCCGGGCCCCCTTGGGGGGGCCCGGGTTTTAAAAGGGGGCTTGGGGTTTTTTTTTTTTTGGGGGGGGGTAAAGTTAGGGGGGGAAAAGGGAAAAAGGCCCCCCCCGGGGGGGGGGAAACCCCCTTTTTTGGGGGTTTGGGGGGTTTTAAAAAAATTTTGGGGGAAAAAAAAGGGGGGGGGGGGGTTTGGGGGGAAAAAAAAAACAAAAAAGGGGGGGGGGGGGTTTTTTTGGGGGGAAAAAAGGGCCCGGGGCCCCCAAAAAAAAAAAGGGGGAAAAAAAACCCCAAAAAAACTCCGGTTTTTAAAAAAATTAAATTTAAAAAAACCAAAACCCAAACTTTTTTAAAAAAAAAAAACCCAAAAAGGGGGTTTTTTTTTTTTTTGGGGGGGAAAAAAACCGGGGTTTCCAAAGGAAAAAAAAATTTTTTTCCCCAAAATTTTAAAAAAAACCCCAAAAAAAAAAGGTTGGGTTTTCCCCAAAAATTAAGAAAATTTTTTTAAAAAAAAATTTGGGGGAAAAAAAAATTTTTTTTTTAAAAAAATTTTTTTTTTCCCAAATTTTTCCCGGAAAATTTTTTAAAACCAAAAGGGGGGAAAAAAATTCCCTTTTTTTTTGGGGGGAAAAAGGTTTTTCCCCCGGGGGGGGGAAAAAAAAAAAGGGAAAAAAGGAAAAAAAAGGGGGGGGTGGTTTTTTAAAAAAAAAAAAAAAGGTTTTGGGTTTGGGAAAAGGGGGAAATTTTTTTGGGGGGGGGTTTTTTAAAAAGGGGGGGGGTTTAAAAAAGGGGGAAAAAAAAAGGAAATTTAAAAAAAAGGGGGGGGGGAAAAAACCCAAAAATTAAGGAAAAAAAAAAAAAAAAAAAAAGGAAAATTTTTAAAAAAAGGGAAAGGGGGGGGGGGGGGAAGGGGAAATTGGGGGGGTTTTGGGTTTAAAAAAGGGGGGAAAAATTTTTTTTTAAAAAAGGAAGGGGAAAAGGGGGGTTTTTTTTAAAATTTTTTTTGGGGGGCCCCCCTTAAAAAAACCCCAAAGGCCCCTTTCCTAAGGGGCCCCCTTTTTTTTTTTTTAAAAAATTAAAGGGGGGGGAAAAACCCAAAAAACCCTTTTCCCCCTTTTTTTTAAAAAATTTTTTTTTTTTTTTTTTTTTTTTTTTCCCTTTTCCGGGCCCCCCAAAAAACCCCCCCCCTTTTTTCCCCCCTTTTCCCCCCTTTTTTCCCCCGGAAATTTTTTTCCAACCTTTCTTTTCCCCCTTTTCCCCCTATATCTTATTCAGAAGGAGGAAAGCAATGATCGTTTTAGAGAAAATGTTATATCCAAATACTTCAAGGGAATATTCAGCAGTAGTGATACGAATGTGTTAGTGATACGTCCAGTCAGTTTTGGATTCTGATACTTTTCTTCAATAGCTATTTCTTGCAGAACTGTTTTAGAAACTCAGCACAAAGTATGTTATACTGAGTAACATTGCTTCCAATGTGCTTTGAGAAGTGATTAAGTGCTTTGGAATCAGAGCTCAGAGTGGAGAAAATGGGGTTTTGCTTGTAAAGGAGGAAAACAGATAATGAAAATGGTTTGAATAATTGTACCAAGAGTGAGAAGTGATTGGTGAATTGTGAAGGAAACACGTTGGCAATAGCAAAGGGGAGGTTGGTATCAGAAATAAATGGAAGTGGTTTGCATTGGGACAAGAATTGGAATGATGAAAAAAAGGGAAGCTGGTGAAGATAAAAGAGATTGTACGGGACGAGTAGGAAAAAGATACAATTAACTCCACATCTAATAAAGGAAAAATTTTCCCATTGTTGGGAATCCCCGAATATTTGGACGGCCTTCGTAACAGGAAGGGGAGTGAATGTCCCAGGAGCTGGTGTTTGGTAAATACTCATAGAGGGAAATATCATGTCAGGTAAAGGAAATAATTTTGAACGGGGGGAGTAGTGTTTTTGGGACCACGACTACCGGGTTATGATTATTTTGGGGGATTGATCCCCTCCATGATCGGGGAAGGTCCCCAAAGCCGAGGTCGAAACCGGATATGACGCGCATCTTGTACAAAAATTTTTGCTTTCCATGAACTATGACTAGTGATGGGGCTCGAGGTCTCTCACCCCCAACCCATCTTTATCTTTACAATTTTTCTTTATTTTATTTTTTTTTTTTTTTTTTTTATTTTATTTACAGTTCTCTTATACCATGCAAACTACTACATTACCCTCGAACCTTCCCCCCTTCACTATACCTGAATTTTCCCCTCACAATTCTCCCCCCACTGTTACTCCTTATCCTTCTCATCTACTACTTTCTCCCGATACCACTACCCACTCTGAAAACCCCTTTTCAAAAAATGCTTGAGTCTGCCCAGGTTGACATATTTCCTAAGATGTGCCCCTTCATATGATAACCCTATACTGAAAGAATATGACAGTATCCTGAGGCAGATCTTTACTAAAGTACTTAACCTTACTCTAGAAGATGGGCAGTGGGACCAAGCTACACTCCCAGTCAGACTAGGAGGCATTGGTGTCCGCAAGTCATCTCAGATTGCTCTACCTGCTTTCCTGTCTTCATGCATTGCATCCAGAGGGCTTGTAGCAGCGATTCTTCCACTTAAAATCATCTTTTCAACCCCACACACACACACGTCCCTAACAACTACATCAGACGCCTCCAGAACAACCACACCATCACCACCAGAAACCTCGACAACAACCACACCATCACCACCAGAAACCTCCGAAACAACCACACCATCACCACCAGAAACCTCCGAAACAACCACACCATCACCACCAGAAACCTCCGAAACAACCACACCATCACCACCAGAAACCTCCGAAACAACTACACCATCACCAAAAATCCACCACTCCACCACAATCATTACAACTCTTTACCACTTTTGTCACACTACGACAAAGACCAGCTACTAGTATCTAAAACCTCCACTACCCCACTACCATGCACTAACACTTCCATACACCACTAACACCATCCACCACTCAGTATCACCATACTCACTACCACCACTCCTAACTATACAACTGAGAGAGTTACCCTCCCCGAGGCCTCTCAATGTAACCACAAGTTAATCACACCGATGAATGATCACGTCGACCCTGATATAAACCTATATAATCTAACTCCCAATCAAAACATAATGGAAAGTAACGCCTCTATTACACAGCATCACAAGCCAGCACTGTCCTAAATACTGCTAAAAAAATTACAATTTTAATTACAATATCTACCTAATACCAGATACACTGCAATCCACAACTACAGATCAAACCAAATTGGGGTGGTATTGCAACTATACCCAATGAACTATCTTGTTATAACACCACCTGTTTTAGTGATGAATATGGAGAATATATTTGTGCAAATTTTACTGTAAAAACCTTAAGACTCCTATAACAATCGGTTATTACCGGATACCATATAAACATCCCAAATTTTAGCGATAAATTAAAGACACTAATAACAAAAAAACCAAATGAACAAGCACCACCTTCACGTAGCTGGAGATAATTACATTAACCTTAGCTTACAGATGACCAGCCAGTAACTGACTTCATCAACAATATGAACAACACACTTCTCATACCAAATATTACTAAACCAACCAGGCTGACTGAAAAAGTGCAACCATAAATTTACCAATATGGACCAATATACTAGCCCCTAAAAACAGGGATAATTACAGACAGCAATACAGACCACTACCCCACCTTCCTCTTAACAAACATTAATAAACCACCACTGGAATACAAAAAGTTTACTTTAGACTTCATGATGAAGACATATTTTAATAAATTACTTAGACCCAGGTCATAGCGAATATTTTATATACATACATACACAATACACTACATCTAAACACCCTAACTATACACCACATCTAGCACCATAACTATACACCACATCTAGCACCATAACTATACACCACATCTAGACCATAACTATACACCACATCTAGCACCATAACTATACACCACATCTAGCACCATAACTATACAACACATCTAGCACCATAACTATACACGACATCTAGCACCATAACTATACACCACATCTAGCACCATAACTATACACCACATCTAACACCACTATACACCACATCTAGCACTATCACTATACACTACAGCACTATACACTAATTTACCACTATACACATCTACCACCATCACTAAACACCACATATAGCACCATAATATGCACGACATCTAGCACCATCACTATACACCACATCTAGCACCATCACTATACACCACATCAGATTTTCAATACACCACATTACTATACACTATATCACCACTATACACATCTACCACCATCACTAAACACCACATCTAGCACCATAACTATACACCCATCTAGCACCATCATATACACCACATCTAGCACTATCACTATTCACCACATCTAGCACCATTATTATACACTATGTCACCACGATACACTTCTACCACCACTAAACACATCTATCACCATCACTACACACCACATCTAGCACCATCACTATACACCACATCTAGCACATCACTATACACCACATCTAGCACCAAACTATATACCACATCTAGCACCATAACTATATACCTCATCTAGCACCACCTAAACACCACATTAGCAATCACTATACACAATATCACCACTATACACATCTTGCACTATCACTACACAAATCTTGCACCATCACTAAACACCACATTTTGCACCATCACTACACCACATCTAGCACCATCACTATACCCACATCTAGCCCCTAAGTATACAACATCTATCCCCATACACCACATCTATCACCATACACCACATATAATGCCATCAGTATACACCACATTTAGCACCATAACTATACACATCTAGCACCATCACTATACACCTCATCAGCACCACACTATACACCCATCTAGCACCATCACTATACACCACATCTAGCACCATCACTACAAACATCTAGCACCATCACTATACACAACATCTAGCACCATCCAAAAACACCACATCTAGCACCATCACTATACCACATCTAGCACCATCACATCATCACATCTAGACCATCACTATACATCACATCTAGCACCATCACTATACACCACATCTAGCACCATCACTATACACCACATCTAGCACCATCACTATACACCACATCTAGCACCATCACTATACACCCATCTAGCACCATCACTATACACCACATCTAGCACCATCACTATACACCACATCTAGCACCATCACTATACACCACATCTAGCACCATCACTATACACCACATCTAGCACCATCACTATACACCACATCTAGCACCATCACTATACACCACATCTAGCACCATCACTATACATCACATCTAGCACCATCACTATACACCACATCTAGCACCATCACTATACACCACATCTAGCACCATCACTATACACCACATCTAGCACCATCACTATACACTACATCTAGCACCATAACTATACACCATATCTAGCACTATCACTATGCACATCTATCACCACCAGCACACGCTACATTTATTGCCATCTTCACTATAAACCGCATTTATCACCATTACTATAAATAACATCCGTCACTGTCACTATGTATTATATCGCACACCATCACTATGCACTACATTTATCACCATTACTATACACTACATGTATCATCTTAGCTATGTCTCCATCACCACACTATTCACCACATAGGTCACCGTTACTATGTATCTAACATGATCACTATACACTACATCTCTCCATCACTATTCACTACATCTGTCATCGTCACTATACACTACATCTGTCATCGTCACTATACACTACATCTGTCATCGTCACTATACACTACATCTGTCATCGTCACTATACACTACATCTGTCATCGTCACTATACACTACATCTGTCACCGTCATTATACACTACATCTGTCACCGTCACTATACACTACATCTCTCACCGTCACTATACACTACATCTATCACTGTCACTATATATCTAACGCCATCACTATTCTAAAGGTATGAACAAGTTTATTCTAAGATCACTATATTTCTCATATATTTTATTATTGTGTAAATTGTTGGTTTTACTTCCATATATTGTCATTTCAAGATTCATCATGGGAGTCTTCAGAAGATTAGTAAGAGTTGCAGCTGTGCTTCTCTTTATCTATGCATTCGTAGACATACTTAGCGTGTTCGACGCTAGAGTCAAGGAGTTGGAGGATGACCGATCGACTCCTATAGGATGTCGAGAAAACTAAGTTAGACTGTGAATCGCTTACCCAAAAGTTGTGTCGATTTGCTGGGACTGGTTGATCTTGAAGTGTAATGCCTATACCCCTCACAGCCCCTGGCAAGCCAGGTAAGCCCTTGGTGGGCCCACAAACCTGGCCTGTTCTCGGCATCATATTTAGAGGCTACAAAGCCATCTAAGACATTGAGAATCAAGAGATCCTTCTGCAAGATATGAGGGAATCTTGCCAGGGTACTTCTTCCTCCTGGTTGGTAATACTGGTTCTCCGGCTGGTGTTATGACCATGCTAGGAGTATCTTACTGACTTTCCGAGGCAGGCGCTGTGTTCAGAAGCAATGGACACTATCCCTCCCAGTCGACCAGTCCTCCCCGTCGACCAGTCCCCCCCCGTCGACCAGTCCCCCCCCGTCGACCAGTCCCCCCCCGTCGACCAGTCCCTCCCCCTCGACCAGTCCCCCCCCGTCGACCAGCCCCTCTCCATCGACCAGTCCTTCCCTGTCGACCAGCACCTCCCCATCGACCAGCCCTCCCCATCGACCAGTCCCTCCGACGACCAGTCCCCCCCCCATCGACCAGTCCTCTGACGCCAGTCCCTCCCCATCGACCAGTCCCTTCCGACGACCAGTCCCCCTCCCTCGACCAGCCTCTCCCGTCGTCCAGCCCCCTTCCCTTGTCCAGCTCCTCCCGTCCCGCCCCTACCCGTCGATCAGCCCCCCCCCGTCGACCAGCCCCTCCCGCAACGAGCCCCTTCCCGTCGACCAGTCCTTCCTGTCGACCAGCCCCTACCCGTCGACAAGCCCTCCCTGTCAACCGTCCCTCCCGTCGACCAGTCCCTCCCTGCTGACAAGTCCCTCCCCCAAATCTCAACGATTCCCCCCTTCCAAACGATTCCCCAATTCCAAACGATTCCCCCAAATTCCCAAAAGATTCCCCCCTCCCAAAAGATTCCCCCAAAAGCCCCTTCCCGACACCAAACCCTCCACACCACCAGGATCTTCCATAACTCTAATCTCTTTCCCAGCACCACCCCCTTCCCCGCACCGAGTCCCTCTGTGATAAGAAAGTTCAGCAGGAAGATGCCAAGAGAGAAGAGGTCCGGTCCAGCCAGGGGAAAGTTGACCCCGCAGATGACTTTCCCCAAAAAACAACGTGAACTTCGAGGATAACGTGGGGGGCTCTACGTTCTAAACAATAATGGACACCGTGGGAGGCCTTTTTCCCAAACAATAATGGACAACGTGGGAGGCCTTTCGTCCCAAACAATAATGGACAACGGGAGGCCTTTCGTCCCAAACAATAATGGACACCGTGGGAGGCCTTTCGTCCCAAACAATAATGGACACCGTGGAGGCCTTTCGTCCCAAACAATAATGGACACCGTGGAGGCCTTTCGTCCCAAACAATAATGGACACCGTGGGAGGCCTTCGTCCCAAACAATAATGGACACCGTGGGAGGCCTTTCGTCCCAAACAATAATGGACACCGTGGGAGGCCTTTCGTCCCAAACAAGACCACCACCATGGAGTGAGAACACCACCATAGAATGGGAACACCACCATGGAGTGAGAACACACCATGGAG
Source organism: Cherax destructor (assembly GCA_009830355.1). Lineage (NCBI taxonomy): Eukaryota > Metazoa > Arthropoda > Malacostraca > Decapoda > Parastacidae > Cherax > Cherax destructor. The sequence goes on along the minus strand of WNWK01004235.1, from coordinate 113,055 downwards.
TGAGAACACCACCATGGAGGAAACACCACCATGGAGGAGAACACCACCATGGAGTGAGAACACCACCATGGAGTGAGAACTCCACCATGGAGTGAGAACACCACCATGGAGTGAAACACCACCATGGAGTGAAAACACCACCATGGAGGAGAACACCACCATGGAGTGAGAACACCACCATGGAGTGAGAACACCACCATGGAGTGAGAACACCACCATGGAGTGAGAACACCACCATGGAGTGAGAACACCACCATGGAGTGAGAACTCCACCATGGAGTGAGAACACCACCATGGAGTGAGAACTCCACCATGGAGTGAGAACACCACCATGGAGTGAAAACACCACCATGGAGTGAAAACACCACCATGGAGGAGAACACCACCATGGAGTGAGAACACCCTACTGGTGTGATATTTGTGGGAGAACACATTTTCCTCTTCGTATTATTATTATTATTAAGGTTATTATTATTATTATTATTATTATTATTATTATTATTATTATTATTTTGTTTGCAATCATGTTATAACTTCATCAGAAAGGACATTTCTTGTAAATAAAAGTTGGTCACTAATTCTTAGTAATGAATAAAGGTGAATATTGTGTCTTGAGATGGAACACCACTGATGATAATATTGAATGAGGGAATAATTTACTGTCTTGAGAGTACAAGAAGTAATACTCCCAAGAGTATTACCTCTTATTACTGCCCCTTCAAGTGAGGTTCCTCGATGCTGTCGGAGAGGCTCTTGATTGAAGTAATTGCACCTGTTCTCCGTATCCTTGAATCTAGTCTGAGTGCCTTCCATTCCTTACCCTCCAGGGAGGCTTGGGCAGTATGTCCTCCTAAGGGTGTAGCGCTCTCACTCTCCACATGAATTTCATGATTTAATACCTATTGATTACTATCTCGTGTCTACCTACCCAGAGGGTGTTCCGGGGGTCAATACCCACGCGGCCAGGTCCATGACCAGGCCTTACGATGAATCAGGGCCTGATCAGCCAGGCTGTTACTACTATCCGCATATAAATAAGAACAAGAACTATTAAGAAAAGAGAAGAAAATTAAGATCTGTATGTATACCTACATGTAGCGTGACCTTATTGTAAGTAGAAGTAGCAAGATGTATTACTTGTTTTGCTAAAATCTACTCATGCTCAGATATCTCCCACTTCCACCAAAATCTACTATAAATTTAATATTTTAACCCAAAATAACAAAATAAATTAGAAATTCCAATAATTTTAAAACGTTGATAAACTAAAAAAAATGAGTAAATTTATAAAGAATTTTTTTCCACCTGGTTTATCCTCAATAAAGAAAAAAATACAATTTGTAAGTATTTGTATAATTAACATAAATATGTTTACATTAACATGAAGAAAATATATCTTTAACCCCTAGACTGTCGTGACCCCAAATCCTAGTGTCTCAATGTCGTAAAATATTCGAAAAAATATTTTTCTTATGAAATGATAGAGAATCTTTTCGATAGTAATGACACCAAAAGTACGAAATTTGAAGGAAAACTTACGGAATTACGCTCTCGAAGTTAGCGATCTCAGCGATATTTACGTATCGGCGATTTCGCCCACTTTGAGCTCTATTTTCGGCCAATTCCATTGTTAAAGTCGACCAAACTCGTAGCTATTTCTTTAGAACTCCATTTGTTATATCGATTGAATACAAGAAACCGCCCATATACTGATTTCAACTACCTAATAAAGTAGTGAGAAATTGCCAATTTAGCCAATTTCACGCAAATTAAAAAGATGCAAGTTTCAAAATAGAGTCCAGAATGAACAATGCAGACATTTCTGGCACTAAAATAACATTTTATCTGTTCACCAGTCACATCTCCAGGCCCATCTTATATAGTCTTGCTTTCTATTTTGAATTTTTATACACAAAAAAATAGAAGATTTACTGTTATGCAGGCTACTGCATTATTGTAACAATTGTAAATAATGTCAACCCATTCGTGACTGCGTATTAGAATGGCTAGTTGGAGACTTATTAGACAATGACGTCATTTGTTTACTCTGAACATCGGAAAAAATTGAACAATTCCGCTACTTTGAGCTCAATTTCAAGGTCCTTTTCATCGTGAAACCAATCAAAATCATTTCTATTTCTGGAATATGTGTTCCATTCTATCAAATGAGACCAAGAAAACGAGAATACAACCATTAATACTATACGAAAATACACCTCAAAGTCGGCGTTTTAAATGGTGTGCCTGTTAAAACATTGTCTTTCATGGACTGAAAAATAATACATTTCAAGGTGAAATAGTTTACAAGAGGAAGAATTGTATACGTCTTTGATCATGAGGTCACTGCATTGTTTTAGGATGGTCAAAATTGCAAGTTCCACTTGGTTTTTCCAGATATTCCATGCCTTCACATACCCAAGGCATAGAATGTGCATAGATTTGATTCCTGTTTGCCGGATTTTTGTGGCTGGGATCCCTACTGGGATCCTGACCCTCCACTACAGCACCTGTGGTAGCATCAGTACTACCACCAGTTATTACTAGTGATGCATCATAATTATTCCCCGAAGCATCATCTTTTTTTTTAATCTCCACCAATATTGCTATTTTGTATTTCTGGGTCTTGTATGTGTTGGTCTTTTCCTGTTTCATTAATACCAGGACCACCATCTCCTGGTGCACTGTCTTGCAGTTCAATATCTTTACAGGCACTGTCTTCCAAGGCAGCATCAGGGATGACAGCTCCAGCTGACCCCCACTCTTTTCTTTCCCAGCTGTCATACAAGACTGTCAAATTATTCCGAAAGGATTTTTTTTTTGGTGTTTCTATCTTTTAGTATAAATGTAATTTTTTCCCCACAGATGTCTGTAGCTTGCGCAGACCCAAAAATATTTCCGTTTTAATATCGATAGTCTTGCAAATTAGATAAAAATAATATGCAAATCTTCAATTATTTGTTGAGTAATTGAAGCTTTACATTTAAATCCGACTAAAATTTATATATTTCTGAATAACTATTTGATATTCAATGATAATATTCTGTGAAAAATTGTGCATTTCTTATTATTTTCTAAACCCAGGCGTCAGGAAAGGCACCTTTTATTACAGGTAACCAAAACGTAACGAGAATCCCTCACTTTTTATTTTGCATGTAATGAAAGGGCTGGGCTGGGCTTATGGAATGTGAGGATAAATTTCTATGATTGTTCAACGACCAAAATACATCTAGTTTTTATATGAAATACACTTACTTAAACCAGGATCATGGATATCTTCAAGCCTTTTTGATAATTCTTTTCAGGTATGGGTATGGTAACACTTATAGATGAGAATATCAGTGATGCCTAGTCTTCGCAACTATTCATGACATATGTGTTCCAGCAATGATTTCATCATTTCTTTTGCATTACCATCAATCTCTTTTACTTGCCTCAATTTCATTACTTTCCCATAATTTTCCTCACTAAATCATCTTTAGGCTTATTATATGGAACACATTATCAAAAAAAGGCTTTTGTAAAAAGATGTCTTACCTCCTTTCAATCCTTAAAATCAAACTTATTCTTCCTATTACGAATACAGCTGTATCTTGTGGTCTGTACACCTGGTTGTATCACGATAACCAAGGTAGGAATGAGCAGAAGTCAGCTGTGAGTAAATACCATATATTTTCCGTCAACAAAACAGCATGGAAGTATATGTACAATGTATATGCACTCTGTACAAAGCAATTTTGCAAGTAAGAGACAGTGAGAACTGTGTATGACCAGACTTGAGGTAAGTCTGTCGGTGCTAATAAACGAGCCTCCACCATCTCTTCACAACTTTGATGGCCTTCCATGGGATTGGCTGGGTTGAACCAAGGTGCTACTACCATAACAAGAGGGGCCCAGCTTGTTATGGTAGCATCCTAGCACCTGGTTCCCTGGTCGGGAATATCTATGTGGGTGTGTGACATACACTGAATAAAATGTAACGTATGTGTTACGCCCAGACACAGTTTATTTACAAATATCTGGCATTTATGTTCATCTATCTAATATTACATAGCGATTACCATCGTTAATAGCTAAAACGATGTTAATCAGCTTTATAATATTACATATTCATTTTCACCTTTATGTTTTCATTTATATATATGTACATAGAAGGGATCGTACCAGTTGTAACAACCATTCAATGTTTGTGTGACGTCACCTCTGGTGGCTACTCGCCTGACGCAGCTGACGTCAGAGGTAGTCAGTACAGAACTTCTCAGTATTGAGAAGGTCTTCATTGCTTACTCCTTTGAGAAGCTATTGGTCTAGAGCTTTATTCTCTAAAGTCGCCAGAAATTGTGAGATCTGGTGAAACTTTTATTGTATAGAAGTTCTCATGTGTTAAGAGACTTCAAGTATTCTAGTCAACATCCTAATCGTCTCGTGAAAGAGACGCAGTAACTTTATTGATCATATTTAAATTAAAGACCCATTCAGCTAGAATGAAGGTCATGTGTTTATATATAATAACTAAGAAAAAGGTACAATTAAAATACTTAAGTCAATAACGTTATCTACGTTATATTAATAGCGCTTCTTTTGATAATAATAATAATAATAATACGTTATATTAAATATATATCTTTTTAATCTGTACACAAGAACAGTACTTATTACGATATTATGGGAGAATAAATTCTTCCCTAGACTAACATCGCCTATGCCAATAAAGAATATCGTAATAGTACTCTTACCATTACCATTTCCATACACTGTTATCCACTTCCATCTTCATTATCACTTATTTCAATTACACACTGATTTCTCGTATGATGCCTTTCATCTCTAATTTTCTTATTCTTGTTTGTCCTAAAGCATCTCAAGGTGACGCATTTCTCTCCAAATTTGTTTTAATCTCATTCTCTTCCACTACGGACTAACTTCCATATAAATATGTGTTTTTCTTGTTTTAAATATGTATCTAGAATTCTAAACATGTCTACCAACACCTATACATTCAAACTAGCTGTTAAGTGGGAGACAGTGCTGGCTGTTAAGTGGGAGACAGTGCTGGCTGTTAAGTGAGACAGTGCTGGCTGTTAAGTGGGAGACAGTGCTGGCTGTTAAGTGGGAGACAGTGCTGGCTGTTAAGTGGAGACAGTGCTGGCTGTTAAGTGGGAGACAGTGCTGGCTGTTAAGGGGAGACAGGGCTGGCTGTTAAGTGGAGACAGTGCTGGCTGTTAAGTGGGAGACAGTGCTGGCTGTTAAGTGGGAGACAGGGCTGGCTGTTAAGTGGGAGACAGGCTGCTGTTAAGTGGAGACAGTGCTGGCTGTTAAGTGGGAGACAGTGCTGGCTGTTAAGTGGGAGACAGGCTGGCTGTTAAGTGGGAGACAGTGCTGGCTGTTGTGGGAGACAGTGCTGGCTGTTAAGTGGGAGACAGGGCTGGCTGTTAAGTGGAGACAGGTGGCTGTTAAGGGAGACAGTGCTGGTGTTAAGTGGGAGACAGTGCTGGCTGTTAAGTGGGAGACAGTGCTGGCTGTTAAGTGGAGACAGTGCTGGCTGTTAAGTGGGAGACAGTGCTGGCTGTTAAGTGGGAGACAGTGCTGGCTGTTAAGTGGGAGACAGTGCTGGCTGTTAAGTGGGAGACAGTGCTGGCTGTTAAGTGGAGACAGTGCTGGCTGTTAAGTGGGAGACAGTGCTGGCTGTTAAGTGGGAGACAGTGCTGGCTGTTAAGTGGGAGACAGTGCTGGCTGTTAAGTGGGAGACAGTGCTGGCTGTTAAGTGGGAGACAGTGCTGGCTGTTAATGGGAGACAGTGCTGGCTGTTAAGTGGGAGACAGTGCTGGCTGTTAAGTGGGAGACAGTGCTGGCTGTTAAGTGGGAGACAGGCTGGCTGTTAAGGGGAGACAGTGCTGGCTGTTAAGTGGGAGACAGTGCTGGCTGTTAAGTGGGAGACAGTGCTGGCTGTTAAGTGGGAGACAGTGCTGGCTGTTAAGTGGGAGACAGTGCTGGCTGTTAAGGGGAGACAGTGCTGGCTGTTAAGTGGGAGACAGTGCTGGCTGTTAAGTGGGAGACAGTGCTGGCTGTTGTGGGAGACAGTGCTGGCTGTTAAGTGGGAGACAGGGCTGGCTGTTAAGTGAGAGACAGGGCTGGCTGTTAAGTGGGAGACAGGGCTGGCTGTTAAGTGGGAGACAGGGCTGGCTGTTAAGTGGGAGACAGGGCTGGCTGTTAAGTGGGAGACAGGGCTGGCTGTTAAGTGGGAGACAGGGCTGGCTGTTAAGTGGGAGACAGGGCTGGGTTAAGTGGAGACGGCTGGTTAAGTGGGAGACAGGGCTGGCTGTTAAGGGGAGACAGGGCTGGCTGTTAAGGGAGACAGGGCTAAGGGAGACAGGGCTGGCTGTTAAGGGAGACAGGGCTGGTGTTAATGGGAGACAGGGCTGGCTGTTAAGGGAGACAGGGCTGGCTGCGGTGGTAGGGAGACAGGGATAGCCCTGTCTCCCACTTACCAGCCAGCCCTGTCTCCCACTTACCAGCCAGCCCTGTCTCCCAGTCACCCTCCATCACTGTCTCCCAGTCACCCTCCATCACTGTCTCCCAGTCACCCTCCATCACTGTCTCCCAGCTACCCTCCATCACTGTCTCCCAGCTACTCTCCATCACTGTCTCCCAGCTACTCTCCATCACTGTCTCCCAGCTACTCTCCATCACTGTCTCCCAGCTACCCTCCATCACTGTCTCCCAGCTACTCTCCATCACTGTCTCCCAGCTACCCTCCATCACTGTCTCCCAGCTACTCTCCATCACTGTCTCCCAGCTACTCTCCATCACTGTCTCCCAGCTACTCTCCATCACTGTCTCCCAGCTACTCTCCATCACTGTCTCCCAGCTACTCTCCATCACTGTCTCCCAGCTACTCTCCATCACTGTCTCCCAGCTACTCTCCATCACTGTCTCCCAGCTACTCTCCATCACTGTCTCCCAGCTACCCTCCATCACTGTCTCCCAGCTACTCTCCATCACTGTCTCCCAGCTACTCTCCATCACTGTCTCCCAGCTACCCTCCATCACTGTCTCCCAGCTACTCTCCATCACTGTCTCCCAGCTACTCTCCATCACTGTCTCCCAGCTACCCTCCATCACTGTCTCCCAGCTACTCTCCATCACTGTCTCCCAGCTACTCTCCATCACTGTCTCCCAGCTACTCTCCATCACTGTCTCCCAGCTACCCTCCATCACTGTCTCCCAGCTACTCTCCATCACTGTCTCCCAGCTACTCTCCATCACTGTCTCCCAGCTACTCTCCATCACTGTCTCCCAGCTACTCATCACTGTCTCCCAGCTACTCTCCATCACTGTCTCCCAGCTACTCTCATCACTGTCTCCCAGCTACCCTCCATCACTGTCTCCCAGCTACTCTCCATCACTGTCTCCCAGCTACCCTCCATCACTGTCTCCCAGCTACTCTCCATCACTGTCTCAGCCACTTTTTTAGCAGTCTCCAAACAGTCTTGAACACAAGTACTTTTAAAGGCGTATTTTACCTGGCCGACCATACCACTACAAGAGCAGTTACTAGTTCAACAGAGAGAATGAGTAATAAAATATATACACCAAATGTTAGCCTTTTGATTTATGCTATATTACCACCACCAAAATTATTTACAAGTATTTTACGTTATATTCAGTGAGGTAATCAAACACCATAATGTGTGTGGGTTAGACACGAGGGAGAGCATAACTAAGAACTCTCACTACATCACTAGACACCAGTGGAGAAAACATAATCCAGTATGATGTTATCTAACTAGCTCCAACTTTTGAGAATCTAAAGCTCCTGGGCTGCACCTACGTGTAAGGCATCTTACCCTAAGGCTTACTTTCTCACCTGACTGGTAAACCTCAGGTACAAACTAGCAGTCACCACATACTCAAATGGTGAACTCATACACAAATTTTGCAAAAGCATTTGACAAGTGCGTACTAAAGGGATAACTTGCAAAGTAGGCAGATAGATCTTCAACTTACTAACCAATCGAACACAAAGAAAAGTGGTAAACACAGTTAAATGGGATGCTGCCATAGTGAAGTTACTTCTCTCCAAGAAAACTTGAGAGGTCGCAAGAAACGTTCCGCAATAAAGGTACCTAACTCTTGCACACATAAGAACATAAGGAACACTGCAGCAGGCCTACTGGCCCAGGCTGACCCACTGTCAGGTCATTCCAGTTCAGCCCACCCAGGTAATTTTTCAGTCCTATGAAATCAGCCAGGCGGAAGTCAGGGACAGAGACTTGATTTCCATTAGTAGGGTAATTCCATGATATATTAAAACTGAGTGATTTGTGATCACTTTCCCCAAGCTCATCATTAACCTCAAGATTATTAATTAGCGATTCCCTGCTGGCAAGAACCAAGTCTAGCAGGTTATTTCCTCTAGTTAGTTCTGTCACCAACTGTTTCAAAAAACAATCCTGAATCGTATCAAGAAAGTCACTTGACTCTAAATTTCCTGTCAAATTGCTCCAGTCAATTTGTCTAAAGTTGAAATCTCCCATTAGCACAACATTTTCATGTGTAGATGCCTTACGAATTTCATCCCATAGAAGTATAATGCACTCCCTATCAAGATTTGGGGGCCTGTAAATCACACCCAAGATAAGTTTTACACGGCCCTCAAGATTGAGCCAGGTCTCTGTTATAGCAGTAATATCTATGTTTCCTGCACTTGCAATTAATCTTAGCTCATCTATCTTATTTCTTACACTACTGCTATTAGTATAGTAAACCTTAAGGGAGCTAGTCTCTTGTTTCCCTGCTGTCCCCCTTTTGTTTGCTGACCTGATCCATTGTCCTTATTTGTAACTTTATGATGAATGTCTTTTATACACTTACTGTTTTCAGCATTAGTGTTGCAAACTGACTGTTCCCCACACACACCCATACCTCTATCCTCTATCAGTTTAAAATACTAGGCATGTCAGCAATGGCCCTCTCAATCGAGTTGGCAAGTGCTTCCACCCCTGTCCCAGAGAGATGTACCCCATCCCTTGCATACATATCATGTTTGCCATAAAAGTTGTCCCAGTTGTCAATGAATGGGATTGCAAGTTCCTTGCAGTATCTGTCTAGCCAGCAATTTGCACCAATTGCCCTAGACAACCATTCATTTCCCACTCCCTTCTAGGCAAGATGCTACATATGATTGGGACCCTCCCTTGGACTTAATTAGCTCTATAGCTGACCTGTACTTATCTAGTAACTCTTCTCTCCTACCCTTCCCAATATCATTTCCACCAGCACTGAGACAGATAATGGGCTTGTTCCCATTACCTGACATGATATTATCTAACCTGTTGACTATGTCTCCAACACCAGCTCCAGGGAAGCACACCTCTCTCTCGCCCTCTTATTCCTATTACAGAAAGCACGGTCCATATATCATACCTGAGTCACCTACCACAAGAATTTGCTTACCTCTATTAGCAGGGGAAGTAGTACCTTTACCTTCACTGGCCTCTGGAGTACACTCATCCTGAAGAACAGAGAAGCGATTTCCTACCTTCAAATCTTCTCTCTTAACTTTCCTTATTTTGATGTTCCTGCCATTACTGGGAACCACTTGCCACTTGTAGCAGGTGCTGGACTGCACCTAACTCCTGGTAGCCTTTTCCTCCTTCCCCCCTTTACCCTCCTCGCAGGTAGTGGCAGACTGCACCTCACTACTGGTATCCCTTTTCCCCTCCACCACTCCAGCCACTGTGGGAAAGCCCTGGTTTGTTCTTATAAGAACATAAGAACATAAGAAAGGAGGAACACTGCAGCAGGCCTGTTGGCCCATACTAGGCAGGTCCTTCACAATCCGTCCCACTAACAGAATATTTGCTCAACCCAATTTTCAATGCTACCCAAGAAATAAGCTTTGACAATTCTACCCACTCATGCGCGAGTCCCACTCAAATCCAACCCCTCTCACTCATGAATTTATCCAACCTAAATTTGAAACTACCCAAGGTCCTAGCTTCAATAACCCTACTAGGCAGACTGTTCCACTCATCAACTACCCTATTTCCAAACCAAACCTTCAGCCTCCTAAATTCCTCCTCGAGAAGCAGGACCTCCCTCCTCAACACCCCAACCTCACGCTTTAAAACACTGCAGCAGCTAGCCATAATTATACCCCTTCACACTAATTCCCAAAGCAGCTCAGGAACTGCGACCACTCGTGACCACTGACTGAAATATAAGTCTTAGTTATCACAGAATATTATCATTGAATATCAAATAGTTATTCAGAAATATATAAATTTTATGTCTCCTCGTAGGACATACCTTTAACTCAAGGACTAGTCTCCTTGGAAATAAATGGTATAAAATACCGACACAATGGAAAAATAAACACATAAGCAGTATAATGTGATCCTTTATTGACAACGTTTCGCCCACGCAGTGGGCTTTATCGAGATCTATACACACACAACCCGCACATATAAGAACATAAGAAAGGAGGAACACTGCAGCAGGCCTGTTGGCCCATACTAGGCAGGTCCTTCACAATCCGTCCCACTAACAGAACACTTGCTCAACCCAATTTTCAATGCTACCCAAGAAATAAGCTTTGACAATTCCATTCACTCATGATCCAACCCCTCTCACTCATGAATTTATCCAACCTAAATTTGAAACTACCCAAGGTCCTAGCTTCAATAACCCTACTAGGCAGACTGTTCCACTCATCAACTACCCTATTTCCAAACCAATACTTTCCTATTTCAAAAGTAAGTTCTTATTTCAAAGTATAAGCAACAGAAGTCCAAAAGTTATTTTACAGCTCTATACATCACTAGTGAGACCTCATTTGATTATGAGCTGTTTTGGTCTCCTTACTACAGGATGGATATAGATTCATTGGAGAACATACAAAGAAGAATGACTAAAATGATTTACAGTATAAGAAATCTCCCGTATGAAGATAGACTTAGAGCGTTGAATTCCACTCTCTGGAGAGACGTAGAATGAGGGGAATATCATCGAGGTGTACAAGTGGATGATGGGCATAAACAAGGGAGATATTAGTAAAATACTGAGGATATCGAACCAAGTAAGAACCAGAAATAACGGATTTAAATGATAAATTTAGATTTAGAAAGGACATAGGCAAGTACTGGTTTTCGAACAGAGTTGTAGATGCGTGGAACAATCTTCCGAGTACCGTGATAGAGGCTAGACCTTGGGTGGCTTTTAAAAAGATTGGACAAATATATGAGTGGAGGGGCTGGGTTTGATTGGTGTCGGAGTACGGAATAAATTCTTAGGTAGTGGTGGTTTTGATATGGACCTGCCTTGTATGGGCCAGAGGCCTTCTGCAGTGTTCCTCCATTCTTATGTTCTTATGTTCTATATCCTTTCTAAATCTAAACTTATCTAACTTGAATCCATTATTGGGGTTCTCTCTGGAGAGATATCCTCAAGACCTTATTTATATCCCCTTTGTTAATCTTCATTTTCCACTTGTATACCTCGATCATGTCTCACATCATTCTACGTCTTACAAGTGAATGTAATTTAAGGGTCTTCAATCTTTCTTCGTAAGGAAGATTTCTAATGCTATGTATTAATTTAGTCATTCTACGCTGAATGTTTTCTAACGAATTTATGTCCATTCTGTAATATGGAGACCAAAACTGAGCTGCGTAATCTAGGTGAGGCCTTTACTAATGATGTATAAAGCTGTAATATAACCTCTGGACTTCTGTTGCTAACACTTCTTGATATAAATCCCAGTAATCTATTTGCCTTATTACGTACGCTTAGGCATTGCTGTCTTGGTTTAAGGTTGCTGCTTACCATCACCCCCAAGTCCTTCTCGCAATCTGTATGGCTAAGTTCTACGTTATTTAACTTATAAGTGCTTGGGTTATGGACACTCCCGAGCTTCAGAACCTTGCATTTATCTACATTGAACTGCATCTGCCACTTTTCTGACCACGAATTAAGTTTGTCTAAATCTTCCTGAAGTTCTATGACTTCTATGTTTGAATCAATTATCCTACCTATCTTCGTGTCGTCGGCGAATTTGCTCATATACTAGTAATTCCCTCGTCAAGGTCATTGATATAAATTATAAATAACAATGGGCCTAAGACTGATCCCTGTGGAACACCACTTGTTACAAGTCCCCATTCGGATTTAACCCCATTGATGCACACTCTCTGCTTCCTATTGGGAGCCATGACTGATCCATGACAGCACTTTTCCCCAATGCCACGAGCTGCCACTTTCTTTAACAGTCTCTGGTGCGGTACTCTATCAAAAGCCTTACTAAAGTCTAAATCAACAATATCGAATTCTTTATCGTGATCAACAGCCTCAAAAGCTTTACTGAAGAAGGTTAATAAATTAGATAGGCAGGAACGGCCCTCGTGAATCCATGCTGAGTATCATTAATCAAATTATGGTTATCTAGATGGCTTCTAATAATATCCGCTATAATTGACTCTAGTAATTTGCCTACAATTGAGGTCAGGCTTATTGGGGGTAATTTGACGGTAGTGACTTGTCCCCTGCTTTAAAATAGGAATTACATTAGCCATCTTCCACATATCAGACACTACACCTGTTTGAAGAGATAAATTAAAAATGTTTGATATTGGTTCACAGAGTTCCATTTTACATTCCTTAAGAACCTTAAAAGCTCATCGGACCCGGCATTTATTTTGTTTCAGTCGGTCTAGGTTTCATAACCATTTCGAGTGACTGTGATATTACATAATTTATCTTCTTCTGGGCCTCTGTAAAAATTAATTACTGGGAATTTTTAATGTTTTCCCTGTGTGAAAAACCCAGAGAAAATAATTATTAAAAATAGAGCACATATCATTCTCCTTGTCAGTAAGATGCCCAGATTTATTTTTAAGGGGACCATCTTATCCCTAACTTTTGTTCTATAAACCTGGAAAAACTTTTTTGGGTTAGTTTTAATCCCTAGCAACTTTAATTTCATAGTCCCGTTTAGCTTTTCTTATTCCCTTTTAACGTCCCTCTTAATGTCAGTATACTGATTTATAAGATGACCCCACCCTTTTTATGCGCCTTTATAAATTCTTTTTTTCGCCCTAAAAGATACTTGAGCCATTATTCATCCATTTTGGGTCATTTCTACTTGATCTAATTTCTTTATAGGATAAATGTTCTTTTGGGCAGCCTGATAGTGTTAAGAAAACTGTCATATTGACACCTCTTCGCCCCCCGAGTCCACAGTTGATAAGTGTTTTTAAGTCCATTATAATCGCTAAGCGAAAATCGGGACCGTTACTGAATTCCCCCTATATAAAAATCGTTATTAAATTAAACAAAAAAATTGTTTTTAAAAACCAGGGACCACACAAAGAAAAAGGAGGAGTTTATCCGGTTTGTTTGAAAATTAAACATCCAAAATTTAAGAAATGGGAGAAGAATGTGGTCAACCACTAGTCGAAGTAAGTCCTTGTCGACTAGGGTTGATACCACTAACCGCCTCCTCCGCTTCTCTCACCTGCTACAGTATATGCAATTCTATTTGCCTTATGTTGTATTTACTTCAAGATTAGGACTGAACAACGACTCCGGCGAGGGACTGATTACCTCAAACTCCTCCTTTTTACTACTTTCTTTTTGATTGATGATGAAGCCACTGTGTGGCGAAACTTTTCCCCAATAAAGATCCCAAGTGTTGTTTTGTGTTTAATTTAACAACTTGTCGGTTCTCTGAACCATTCATCTACATACTATCATACATCCATTCAATGTAAAGGAATTGATTGTGGTTTTTGAGGAGTTCCTGTAATTTCTAAATTATTAAAAGGGTTTCCTTGTTGCCAGAACCAAGTCAATTGGGGTTTTTTCCCTTTTGTAGGTTCTTTTAAAAAACTCCAAAAAAAGCAATCCTAACTACTTAAAAAGTTGTTAGATTCAAATTCCCTGTCAAGAAATTCCAATTAATCTGACTAAAGTTGTCCCCTAGAATTATACGTTATGTGCCTTGTGGCTTTAACAATTTTCCCAAAGTAGTCTCCTTTTTTCCCCCCTATCTAAGTTTAACAGTAAATCACGCCTAAAATCAATTTTTCACACCCTCTGAAAATTCTATCCAGACAGATTTGTATTTTATTTCAGACTTTACCCCCGTTTTTATAAAATTTAAATGATCACGGACATAGATGCCACCCCACCCCTTCCCCCGATATCTTCTACTTAACAATTTAAACCCTGAATGTGACATTGGCAAACCCGATTTTTCATTTAAAAACCATGTCTCAGTTATTGCAAAAACATAATATTACCCGATTTGCAACTAATCTCAACTCTCCATCTTATTCCTAGCACTACGACTATTGGTGTAATATATTTAAAGACCCTCCTTTCTTTTTCCCCCTTCCGCTCATTTCTGTTTTTCCACTATCCTATTACTGTCCTTGTCATAAAACACTAGCTTTCCACTATCCACCTTATTCTGCCTATTACTAGTTCTCCAGAACTTATAATATTATACATTGGGACTTATTTTTTTCCCCCAAAACCCATACCACTAACTATTTCTAGTTTAAAGCCCTAACACCCCCCTCATCTGCAGTTGCCAATGCCCCCACCCCAGCCCGGGGATAAGGAACCCCCCCTGGCATAAGTCATTTCTGCCAAAAAATCCCAGTTGCTGAATGTTACTAATTTTTCCCCTTAAAAAACCAGCCAGAATTGACACCACCCGGAAGCTATTCATTTCCAACTCCTCTCCTTGGCAAAATACCACATATGACAGGGTTCCCCCCTTCCCCTAATTATGTCTATTGCTGCCTAAACCTGCTAGTCAGGTCCTCACTCCTACGAACATCGTTGCCTCCAGCACTGAGACAGATAATGGGTTTTTTTTCCCATTACCTCTTATGATGTCGTCCAGACGGCTAACAATATCCTCCATCCCAGCCCCGGAAAAAAACCCTTGTCTCCTACTCCTATCATTCAAACAGAAAGCCCCATTTATGTACCCAACCGGGGGTCCCCAACAACAACAATGTTTTTACCTTCCTTGGTGTCGCCTGTTGTGACGCTCCCAGAAGTCGACTCACATTCATCGGGTAGCACGGAGAATGGGAATGTTTCCAAACATTCTCCTGGGTCTTCTTTTTTTCATCTCCACCCGCCCTTTTATCCTTAACTTTGTTCCATGCGTTTTAGCCACTGTCCAGGTTCCTTTTTGGCTTGAGGATTTAAAAAGGGGAATTTACGAATTCTTTGTTTTCTGTCAGTCGCTGATCTCAAGCTTAACCCTGAGTTCTTCCTTCAGCTGCGGGGAGAGAGCCAAGAGGGAATCTTCAGATTCACAGAGAGCACACAAGCATTTTCACTGAGTTAGGTCCAATGATTAAGTCACCACTGTTATGTGTTTATTTTTCCACTAGTCCCTTCCAAACCTCTGCACTTTCTTCAATTTTTGACATGCTTTGGGAAAAGGTTATCCGTTTATTGGCCCCCCTTTCCCCCCTTTTTAGAGGAAACTGGGAAAATTGAAATACTGTTTTTTTGTGCGAAAATTTGAGGGCCTCTTTTTAAATTTTCATCCCTTTTTACCCCGATAGCGGAAATTTTCCCTCATTTCAGCGTTGATAGCGGATAATTGTCACCCTTTCAGGGATAGGGGAAATTTTTCATCCCTTTTTTAGCGCGATAGGGGATAATTCACAATCAGCTTGGCTTAAAAAATTTGTATATTGATGTTTTTGGGGTACGATCCGTCTGAGTTAACAAAGATAATTTATTTACAGTTTCCTCGCTTTTATATTTAATGAACCCTCAAGGGAAAAAATTAAAATATAAATTTTGGGGGCTTTATTGAAATTTTTTACCAAATGGTTCATCAGTCCAATAAAAAATAGAAAGGTAAGGAGAGGGGGGTTTTTTAGGAACACCTCGGCCTGGAGTCGATGTGTTCAGTCAATCTTTTTAAATGTACGCATATGTCCGGAGGTGGCTTATATACTGTAGTCAGGTGAGGTAAAACGGGAGGGGGGGCATAGTGGTACCATCCAATGCCCCCGCCTCCTCATTTTACCTCATTTCTCAATAAAGAACCCAAATGTTGCATATGTGTCTAATTTGTAACTTGTCGGTTCTCTGAACCATTCATCTACAACCCCAAGGAAGGTTCCTTGATGCCGGTGAGGTGTCTTGATCTAGGAATTGGATTTGTGCTCCAATTCCCTGAATTACATGTCATCCATCTCCGCACAAACTCTGTATAATCCATATGGGCGTAGCGCCCCCATAATAATAATAATCTTAATGGAAGGTTTTTAATGAAGGTAAATAATCATTTATCCTTCATTTTAATGTCTTGTGGGTAGATGGGGAGGAGTTTGAATGTGTAGGTGTTGGTAGACATGTTTAGAATTATAGATACATATTTTAAAGCAAGAAAAACACATATTTATATGGAAGTTAGTCCGTAGTGGAAGAGAATGAGATTAAAACAAATTTGGAGAGAAATGCGTCACCTTGAGATGCTTTAAGGACAAACAAGAATAAGAAAATTAGAGATGAAAGGCATCATACGAGAAATCAGTGTAATTGAAATAAGTGATAATGAAGATGGAAGTGGATAACAGTGTATGGGAAGTGCGTAATGGTAAGAGTACTATTAGATATTCTTTATTGGCATAGGAGATGTTAGTCTAGGGAAGAATTTTCTCCCATAATATCGTAATAAGTACTGTTTTCTGTACAGATTAAAAAGATATATATTTAATATAACGTATTATTATTATTATTATTATCAAAAGAAGCGCTATTAATATAACGTAGATAACGTTATTGACTTAAGGTATTTTAATTGTACCTTTTCTTAGTTATTATATATAAACACATGACCTTCATTCTAGCTGAATGGGTCTTTAATTTAAATATGATCAATAAAGTTACTGCGTCTCTTTCACGAGACGATTAGGATGTTGACTAGAATACTTGAAGTCTCTTAACACATGAGAACTTCTATACAATAAAAGTTTCACCAGATCTCACAATTTCTGGCGACTTTAGAGAATAAAGCTCTAGACCAATAGCTTCTCAAAGGAGTAAGCAATGAAGACCTTCTCAATACTGAGAGAAGTTCGTACTGACTACCTCTGACGTCAGCGGGTCAGGCGAGTAGCCACCAGAGGTGACGTCACACAAACATTGAATGGTTGTTACAACTGGTACGATCCTCCTATGTACATATATATAAATGAAAACATGAAAGGTGAAATGAATATGTAATATTATAAAGCTGATTAACATCGTTTTAGCTATTAACGATGGTAATCGCTATATAATATTAGATAGATGAACATAAATGCCAGATATTTATAAATAAACTGTGTCTGGGCGTAACAAGTAATTACATTTTATTCAGTGTATGTCACACACCCACATAGACATTCCCGACCAGTGAACCAGGTGTTAGGATGCTACCATAACAAGCTGGGCCCCTTGTTATGGTAGGCACCTTGGTTCAACCCACCAATCCCATGGAAGCCCATCAAAGTTGTGAAGAGATGGTGGAGGCTCGTTTATTAGCACCGACAGACTTACCTCAAGTCTGGTCACACACAGTTCTCACTCTGTCTCTTACTTGCAAAATTGCTTTGTACAGAGTGCATATACATTGTACATATACTTCCATGCTATTTTGTTGAAGGAAAATATATAGTATTTACCACAGCTGACTTCTGCTCATTCCTACCTTGGTTATCGTGATACAACCAGGTGTACAGACCGCAAGATACAACTGTATTCGTAATAGAAAGAATAAGTTTGATTTTAAGGATTGTAAGGAGGTAAGATATCTTTTACAAAAACCTTTTTTGATAATGTGTTCCATATAATAAGCCTGAAGATGATTTAGTGAGGAGAATTATGGGGAAAGTAATGAAATTGAGGCAAGAAAGAGATTGATGGTAATGCAAAAGAAATGATGAAATCATTGCTGGAACACATATGTCATGAATAGTTAGAAGACTAGGCATCACTGATATTCTCATCTATAAGTGTTACCATACCCATACCTGAAAAGAATTTTCAAAAAGGCTTGAAGATATCCATGATCCTGGTTTAAGTAAGTGTATTTCATATAAAAACTAGATGTATTTTGGTCGTTGAACAATCATAGAAATTTATCCTCACATTCCATAAGCCCAGCCCAGCCCTTTCATTGCATGCCAAATAAATAGTGAGGGATTCTCGTTACGTTTTGGTTACCTGTAATAAAAGGTGCCTTTCCTGACGCCTGGGTTTAGAAAATAATAAGAAATGCACAATTTTTCACAGAATATTATCATTGAATATCAAATAGTTATTCAGAAATATATAAATTTTAGTCGGATTTAAATGTAAAGCTTCAATTACTCAACAAATAATTGAAGATTTGCATATTTTTTTTATCTAATTTGCAAGACTATCGATATTAAAACGGAAATATTTTTGGGTCTGCGCAAGCTACAGACATCTGTGGGGAAAAAATTACATTTATACTAAAAGATAGAAACACCAAAAAAAAAATCCTTTCGGAATAATTTGACAGTCTTGTATGACAGCTGGGAAAGAAAAGAGAGGGGGTCAGCTGGAGCTGTCATCCCCGATGCTGCCTTGGAAGACAGTGCCTGTAAAGATATTGAACTGAAGACAGTGCACCAGGAGATGGTGGTCCTGGTATTAATGAAACAGGAAAAGACCAACACATACAAGACCCAGAAATACAAAATAGCAATATTGGTGGAGATTAAAAAAAAGATGATGCTTCGGGGAATAATTATGATGCATCACTAGTAATAACTGGTGGTAGTACTGATGCTACCACAGGTGCTGTAGTGGAGGGTCAGGATCCCGTAGGGATCCCAGCCACAAAAATCCCGGCAAACAGGAATCAAATCTATACATTCTATGCCTTGGTATGTGAAGGCATGGAATATCGGGAAAACCAAGTGGAACTTGCAATTTTGACCATCCTAAAACAATGCAGTGACCTCATGACCAAAGACGTATACAATTCTTCCTCTTGTAAACTATTTCACCTTGAAATGTATTATTTTTCAGTCCATGAAAGACAATGTTATAACAGTCAGGCACACCATTTAAAACGCCGACTTTGAGGGGCCCAGCTTGTTTTGGTAGCATCCTAGCACCTGGTAGCATCTTAGCACCTGGTAGCATCCTAGCACCTGGTAGCATCCTAGCACCTAGTTCACTGGTCGGGAATGTCTCTGTGGGTGTGTGACATACACTGAATAAAATGTAACGTACTCTTACCATTACACACTTCCCATACACTGTTATCCTCTTCCATCTTCATTATCACTTATTTCAATTACACACTGATTTGTCGTATGATGTGCGGGAGATGGATGACATTTATGCTTAATTCAGGGAATTGGAGCACAAATCCAATTCCCTAGATCAAGAGCCCCTCACCGGCATCAAATTATCTTGTTACCTCAGACGGATCAGTATCCTAAAATACATCAATATACTAATTTTGAAGCCAAGCCGATTGTGAATTATCCAGCTATCAGCGCTGAAAAGTGATTGTAATTATCCAGCTATCAGCGCTGAAAGGTGATGGTAATTATCCAGCTATCAGCGCTGAAAGGTGATGGTAATTATCCAGCTATCAGCGCTGAAAGGTGATGGTAATTATCCAGCTATCAGCGCTGAAAGGTGATGGTAATTATCCAGCTATCAGCGCTGAAAGGTGATGGTAATTATCCAGCTATCAGCGCTGAAAGGTGATGGTAATTATCCAGCTATCAGCGCTGAAAGGTGATGGTAATTATCCAGCTATCAGCGCTGAAAGGTGATGGTAATTATCCAGCTATCAGCGCTGAAAGGTGATGGTAATTATCCAGCTATCAGCGCTGAAAGGTGATGGTAATTATCCAGCTATCAGCGCTGAAAGGTGATGGAAATTATCCAGCTATCAGCGCGAAAGGTGATGGTAATTATCCAGCTATCAGCGCTGAAAGGTGATGGTAATTATCCAGCTATCAGCGCTGAAAGGTGATGGTAATTATCCAGCTATCAGCGCTGAAAGGTGATGGTAATTATCCAGCTATCAGCGCTGAAAGGTGATGGTAATTATCCAGCTATCAGCGCTGAAAGGTGATGGTAATTATCCAGCTATCAGCGCTGAAAGGTGATGGTAATTATCCAGCTATCAGCGCTGAAAGGTGATGGTAATTATCCAGCTATCAGCGCTGAAAGGTGATGGTAATTATCCAGCTATCAGCGCTGAAAGGTGATGGTAATTATCCAGCTATCAGCGCTGAAAGGTGATGGTAATTATCCAGCTATCAGCGCTGAAAGGTGATGGCAATTAAATGAGGCACTCGGAAATTATCGCACGAAAAATCAGTATTTCAACTTTGCCAGTTTCCTCTATAAAAAAGGGGGTATACTGGGACCAATAGACGAATACATCACTTGTCCAAATGAGTTTACCATTTGAGTATGTGGTGACTGCTAGTTTGTACCTGAGGTTTACCAGTCAGGTGAGAAAGTAAGCCTTAGGGTAAGATGCCTTACACGTAGGTGCAGCCCAGGAGCTTTAGGTTCTCACAAGTTGGAGCTAGTTAGATAACATCATACTGGATTATGTTTTCTCCACTGGTGTCTAGTGATGTAGTGAGAGTTCTTAGTTATGCTCTCCCTCGTGTCTAACCCACACACATTATGGTGTTTGATTACCTCACTGAATATAACGTAAAATACTTGTAAATAATTTTGGTGGTGGTAATATAGCATAAATCAAAAGGCTAACATTTGGTGTATATATTTTATTACTCATTCTCTCTGTTGAACTAGTAACTGCTCTTGTAGTGGTATGGTCGGCCAGGTAAAATACGCCTTTAAAAGTACTTGTGTTCAAGACTGTTTGGAGACTGCTAAAAAAGTGGCTGAGACAGTGATGGAGAGTAGCTGGGAGACAGTGATGGAGGGTAGCTGGGAGACAGTGATGGAGAGTAGCTGGGAGACAGTGATGGAGGGTAGCTGGGAGACAGTGATGGAGAGTAGCTGGGAGACAGTGATGGAGAGTAGCTGGGAGACAGTGATGGAGAGTAGCTGGGAGACAGTGATGGAGAGTAGCTGGGAGACAGTGATGGAGAGTAGCTGGGAGACAGTGATGGAGAGTAGCTGGGAGACAGTGATGGAGAGTAGCTGGGAGACAGTGATGGAGAGTAGCTGGGAGACAGTGATGGAGAGTAGCTGGGAGACAGTGATGGAGAGTAGCTGGGAGACAGTGATGGAGAGTAGCTGGGAGACAGTGATGGAGAGTAGCTGGGAGACAGTGATGGAGAGTAGCTGGGAGACAGTGATGGAGAGTAGCTGGGAGACAGTGATGGAGAGTAGCTGGGAGACAGTGATGGAGAGTAGCTGGGAGACAGTGATGGAGAGTAGCTGGGAGACAGTGATGGAGAGTAGCTGGGAGACAGTGATGGAGAGTAGCTGGGAGACAGTGATGGAGAGTAGCTGGGAGACAGTGATGGAGAGTAGCTGGGAGACAGTGATGGAGGGTAGCTGGGAGACAGTGATGGAGGGTAGCTGGGAGACAGTGATGGAGGGTAGCTGGGAGACAGTGATGGAGGGTGACTGGGAGACAGTGATGGAGGGTGACTGGGAGACAGTGATGGAGGGTGACTGGGAGACAGTGATGGAGGGTGACTGGGAGACAGTGATGGAGGGTGACTGGGAGACAGTGATGGAGGGTGACTGGGAGACAGTGATGGAGGGTGACTGGGAGACAGTGATGGAGGGTGACTGGGAGACAGTGATGGAGGGTGACTGGGAGACAGTGATGGAGGGTGACTGGGAGACAGTGATGGAGGGTGACTGGGAGACAGTGATGGAGGGTGACTGGGAGACAGTGATGGAGGGTGACTGGGAGACAGTGATGGAGGGTGACTGGGAGACAGTGATGGAGGGTGACTGAGAGACAGTGATGGCTGGTAATTGGGAGACAGTGTGGGGTATGGGAGACAGTGCTGGTGTTATGGAGACAGTGCTGGTGCTAAGGGGAGACAGTGCTGGCTATTAAGGAGACAGTGCTGGCTGTTATGGGAGACAGTGCTATGGTAAGGTGGGAGACAGTGATGGTGTTGAAGTGGAGACAGTGCTGGTGGTGATGGGAGACAGTGCTGGGGTATGGGAGACAGTGCTGGCTGTTAAGTGGGAGACAGTGCTGGCTGTTAAGTGGGAGACAGTGCTGGCTGTTAAGTGGGAGACAGTGCTGGCTGTTAAGTGGGAGACAGTGCTGGCTGTTAAGTGGGAGACAGTGCTGGCTGTTAAGTGGGAGACAGTGCTGGCTGTTAAGTGGGAGACAGTGCTGGCTGTTAAGTGGGAGACAGTGCTGGCTGTTAAGTGGGAGACAGTGCTGGCTGTTAAGTGGGAGACAGTGCTGGCTGTTAAGTGGGAGACAGTGCTGGCTGTTAAGTGGGAGACAGTGCTGGCTGTTAAGTGGGAGACAGTGCTGGCTGTTAAGTGGGAGACGGTGCTGGCTGTTAAGTGGGAGACGGTGCTGGCTGTTAAGTGGGAGACGGTGCTGGCTGTTAAGTGGGAGACGGTGCCGGCTGTTAAGTGGGAGACGGTCCCTGGCTGTTAAGTGGGAGACAGTGCTGGCTGTTAAGTGGGAGACGTGCTGGCTGTTAGTGGGAGACGGTGCCGGCTGCTAGCTGGGAGACGGTGCCGGCTGCTAGCTGGGAGACGTGCCGGCTGCTAGCTGGGAGACGTTGCCGGCTGCTAGCTGGGAGACGTTGCCGGCTGCTAGCTGGGAGACGTTGCCGGCTGCTAGCTGGGAGACGTTGCCGGCTGCTAGCTGGGAGACGGTGCCGGCTGCTAGCTGGGAGACGTGCCGGCTGCTAGCTGGGAGACGTTGCCGGCTGCTAGCTGGGAGACGTTGCCGGCTGCTAGCTGGGAGACGTGCCGGCTGCTAGCTGGGAGACGTGCCGGCTGCTAGCTGGGAGACGGTGCCGGCTGCTAGCTGGGAGACGGTGCCGGCTGCTAGCTGGGAGACGGTGCCGGCTGCTAGCTGGGAGACGGTGCCGGCTGCTAGCTGGGAGACGGTGCCGGCTGCTAGCTGGGAGACGGTGCCGGCTGCTACGTTACATGCGAATATATTATTAAGCTAAAGCTGAGTCTGGTAATGAGGGTAGCATAGCCTATATATACATTGACAAAAGTAAAGCCTGGCAGTGTGTGTCTCAGCCGACCGTGTTCAGCAGGCTTCAGGAAGATGGGGAATCGTTTTTCATCTATATAATTGCGTATATAGAAGTATATTGTTGAAAAAATATATTCCCATAAGCTAGCTATATATGTGTCGGGAATGGCATTAATGCCTGCAACATCCTCGGTAACTTCTTATGGTCATGGATCGGACCGGGAGGGGGGGCGTTGACCCCCGGAACACCCTCGAGGTAGGTAAACCGTCTGATAAATTCACTGTTTAATGGAAGAGTTTAAAAAATTATTTACCAGAAATCCCGTCATTAAAAACTTCACGTCCATAATGACTTGCGTATATTTATTACAAACTTATAATTATATTTATTACAAACTTATAATTATATTTATTACAAACTTATAATTATATTTATTACAAACTTATAATTATATTTATTACAAACTTATAATTATATTTATTACAAACTTATAATTATATTTATTACAAACTTATAATTATATTTATTACAAACTTATAATTATATTTATTACAAACTTATAATTAGCAGAATATAATGATTTCTACATGTCGAAATGATGTATTTTAATTACTTATAATGCTGGTTACTAGTTAGGTAGTTTAAATTTAGTCTAAAATCACACCTTATACAGTAGCCTACATACGATATTAACCTAAAATACAATAAAAATCATTATGATTTAATAAAGCAAACAAGAAGTAATAATATCAAGGTATAATAAACACTTTTGTTAACTGTTAGTTTAACAAATAGTTTATGAATGAACAAGATTTGAACAATTTTCATCTGTATAAACAAATCAAACTGATCAAAATCTGATGTGATAAGCCCATCTTTTTATATTTTTAATGTGTTATTGTACATGATTGCAACACAAGTGCCAATCATGTAAAGTTGTAACACCTGGATTTCAATACGGGAAACACAGTTGTAAGATTTTGAGTGTCAGACTCATCAGTAATTTTGTGTTCAGTTGAAATTGTTGAAAATTCTTTTCTGATTTATTGTTGTCAACAACAGTTCTTGCTACTAATTACGGCAATGTGTAAAGAATTATTAATAAAAAAAAGTGTTGAGTGGAAAAGCGAAATTGCTTCCATAATCCATTAAAAATCAATTAGTTTGATAAAGTTACATTGATCGATACCAAAATTCGTTAAAAAGCTTAAATTATTTCGTTAAACATTTTCTCTGCATCAGCATTAATTTTGTTTCTGTTTAAGAGAAACATTATCTGTTACCTGTTATAATATTTGTTTTTATTACCTTAGTCTTTGTGGCTTCAGTCATATTACAGCAGTCACAAAGAAAGCCGCAGTGTTGTGATCTCCGGTCTTGTTTGTTAGGTTGGTCTCGAACTGAGAGAACTCCGTGAGTGTCAGTCAGGTTGAGCCGGGTTTTTCCACCGACATTTTCCATTCTTGCATTGAGGAAATTACTAACAAATCTCCGACGGTGTTTAAGAGGGAACTTAAGTTTCTCAAATTAGTTTCCGACCAGCCGGGCTTTGCTTTGTACACTGGACTGCATGAGGCCAGCAGTAACAACCCAGTTGATCAGGCCTTGATCCACCGGGAGGTCGCATAGTGAGGATACCAAATAGTGGTATCCGAGCCAGAGGACACCACTATTTGGGTTAAACAAAAAAAATGAATTTGTCCATGGTTCGATCCTCGGCACGAGTGTAAATACTTCTTGCCCCTGTTCACCTCTCCGAAGTAAACACCGAGATGACTGCGCTGAAACTCAGTTCTTGTTAAGCGTGATGGAAAAAACTCAAATAACACATCATTGAAAACTAACTATTTTCCCTTCAGACATATGCCTGAAAAAAAAACCGCTTATGCAAGTTTAAAGATAATAAGACATTTATTAAGGTCTCTGTGGAGGCATTTTCAATCCTCTGAAACACATACTCGAGCTTTGGGACATTTCAAGATTTTTTACGTTCTTATCTTTGTTAATCACCTTCGTTACTGTGACGCATTTCATTGTTTTAAGTAAACAGTATCTATAACGAAAGTAGCATCCCTGAAACACTCATTTCTGAAGAAGACAGACCAGTTCAATACACGTTCTTTTGTTTGGTCGCTAACAATCCTGCTTCACTTTGTTGGCCAGACCTCCCCATCGTGTGCACACCCAATAACCAATATCAAGGATTAATATGCGGTGCTTGGATCCAAAAAATTGCTTGTCAATTACCACGACAAAAACATTCATAGATCCTATGAGTTTCGGGGTAAAGCCTCTGTGTAGTGATTAGTCTGGGGATTTGTTTAATCGAATTAATTACTCTGAGTTTGCAATTCCTGTGACAGGGTATTTCAAAGTCAAAGTCTAATTTCATTTGAAAAACTGGGCCGTTGGTTCAGGTCTGGGATTACATATCTCTGTATTATTGTTTGTAAAAACCCTATTTTATTGAAAATGTGGTTAAAAAGACACGAGAGCAAACCCTAGGACATGTTAGTTAAACGTTTCGGTCTTGAGACCTTGATCACTTCTTAAAGTGATCAAGGAGGAGTAGTAGGAGAGACGACACTAGGAGTAATAGAGAATGGAAATGTAGCCGTATTAACTTGGTAATAGGAGGATAGGTGGTAGTAGGGGAGAAGACAGAGATCTAAGAAGTCCCAGGACCGAAACGTTTGTCTTCTAGTAAATATATCCTAGTATTTGCACACATATCATTTTAAACCAATTTGTAGGTATCTATTACCAAGGTTTATACCAAGAAAAATATGCAGTGCAATCCACAACAGGTTATGAGTGCAACTCTTGTAACCTAGTTGTTAGTTGTCTTTCTGGTGATACCAGCTGGGATGTCTATCTCTGGCCGTTAAAAGAATGACAACGGACGTATAGGCCTAATCGCAGTGACATTCAGAAATGGTTGACCATTTATTAATTTATCAACACTTAACTGATCCATATAAGTACAGCATGATAAAAAAATTACTAATAATTTTAAGCCCGAGATTTCCTTTTGTACCACTGTACTAAGTGTGACTCAGGTAGGGTACCACTGTATCAGCGGTGAATCGGGTATGGTACCACTCCACAGTTGTGCAATAAATACCTGAACCAGTTCTAAACAACTGTGTCAGGAGCAGAACCACTTGGCAAAAGGCGCAAGTGATAAATAACCACTGTTCCAAGTATGCATTAGGACCAGGACCAATGCCACTGTACCACTTGTGCTCAATTGTACATCAAGCACAGTACCACTATATTAACAGTGCAATATTTACATTACTACTGCATCAACTGTGCATCAGAATCTGTACCACAACCAACTGTGCATCAGGAAGAGCACAGTATAATTGTACCAACTGTGCATCAGGAACAGTACAGTATCACTGTACCAACTAATCATCAAGAACAGTACCACTGCAGAAATATTGCATCAGAAACAGTATCAATGTACAAATTGTGCATTATAATCAGTAATAAAGTAACTAATGTGCATCATGAACAGTACCACTCTACTACTGTGCATCATGAACAGTACTACTCAACTACTGTGCATCAGGAAGGGAGGAAGAGAAGAACTGGCGAGAGAGTAAGGAAAGAAATTGGGAAGTGCGGCAGACGGAGGAGAGCAGAGGCAGAGCAGGACAGATGAGAAGGCAGAAAAGAGGGCAGGCGTGGCAACAAGGAGAGAACAGTCAAGGCAAGAGAAGAGAAGAGCAAGTAGAATAACAGGAAGAGGGAGAGGAGGAGGTGGAATAGCAGAGGGAGGAGAGGTTGAGGACGGGTGGAATAGTAGGGAAAGAGGACAGACGAGGTGGGAGAGAGAAATGAGAACTGAGTGAGGGAAGTAGGATAGATGACAGGAGGGGTAGAAGGAAAGAGTACCGCAATCTTGAGTGGGAAGGCATGACAAGAACAGGCGAAGCAGCAAGGCAAAAGGAAAAATAGATAAGCTATATAAAAAATAAAAGCAAGGAGCGACAGCTGAAGAAACAACAGATGGTGTAGTAGGAGAGAAAACAGGCGGCGTAGCAGAGAAATACGAGAGTAGGGAGAATAAAAATGGAGATGAAGGTAAAAGTTGAAGTATCTGCAGAGCACTTGAGACAATGCAGAAAAAAACTGGCACAAACTTTCTAGAAAATAAATTTTAACAAAAGCTTGGTATATCCAGCGTCTGTTAAAAATTATCATTTGGAAAGTATTAAAGAAATTGAAAACTTAATTGAGGTCCTTGCAGGCGCCCGGGTGATTATACAAGAAATGAATAACGTAAGTAAAAAAGAAACATCATATACTGGTGAGGGAATTACAATGATATTGCCGCAAGTCGCACAGTAAGATATGAATCACCCAGAGGCAGGTGGCTGTTGGTGTTGCGGGCGCTTGTACAGTCCTCACTCTACAGAGAAGAATCTAATAGTAGCAATTCCTATGCAAAGAGTAGGAACAAATGCCCATATTAACTAAAATACTGCACTGCTTGATCCTCGTCTGTAGGATCCACGAGGCCCTTGTAGCGCCTTTCTTGATTTCCCCGCTGATTGTTTTTCCCCATACGAGTCTGAGAATAGTCCACCTGTGGCGACCTCAGTCTAACAGCGAGGTAGACGCAATATCTTGGCTTATCAGAAGTTTCTTTTTGAAGAAAGATTGTGGTCAGTTAGCAGTTTCTGTAAATTATGTAGGGAAGGTGTTATTAATAATAACTTTTGAATTCCATATGCTCATTAAACTATCTCTTAGTGTACTTGTTGAATCCTTGCTTTTAATTTAAAGTGTTTTGTATCATCTAAATTGTCTCCATCATAAAGGAATAGACTGGTTCATTAGGTTTAAACCAAATGACTACACAAGAATTACAGTTTTGCAAGTTAACCAGCCAGTATTTTCCTTGTATAATTTTATATATAACTTTCTCGCCATCACCCTAGTTGGACAATTTGAGAGACTTGATCCAATCTCGGTAATTTCGGTGTCTGCTATGATACAGCAGGAGCTCTTAGTGGCCAACACTATTCTAGTCTAGAGGGTTAAAGTGCCTTAACACGCATCATCATTAATTTTATATCTCTTGTTCAAATAATTATTGTAATCTGGGTTGTCATTTTTTGGTAGTCGGTGTTATAAACAAACTTGATATCCTTGAAATAAATATCTTGTGGTTTGAAATTTTTGCTCACTGGTGGTGAAGTTGATGAATGCTTTCCTCGTTGAACGTCTGGTTGCTGTCGGTGGAGGAGTTACTTTACCTCTGGCATTTGCTAGGCTGTGTATATTCATCTACATTTGCATATTATGTTATCAGTGACACTTCGCATTTGCGGAGGCTTCTTGTTATCTGTATTTTCCTAATTGTCTTTGTAATGCTTCAGTTTCTGACGTTTCTATCATTTCCTAATTGTGTTATTTATCAATATTTTCGTGTGGCAATTATCTAATTTTATTTGCATCAGTATTACTTGACACCACTTTGCTGGTCTTGTCAGTCTTTTATCCTCAAATATTTTTGTAAACACGTATGTTTGATTTGTTTTATATTACGTGATGGTATATAAAGTCTTGTTTTTTTTACATTCAGTAGATGGTAAGTATTCCTAGAAAATTAACTAATTTCTTTGGATAATGCCTTTCAAAACACTTAGAGTATCTGTCTTTCATGCAATTTTAATGAAATTTTATATTTTCAGTTCGGCACTAACAGCTTGAATGATCTGTCCATATTTCACATTTTGTGATTTTCTTATTATACTTACACATTTATGTACTACTACTACTACTGGTGATTCTATATTATTTACATATTTAAGTGTTTTGATTTATATTTTATTTTGTTTCTTTGTAATACAGTTGATCTTGAGAAAAAGTTTCCACTCTCTGTGTTGACACTCATGTGTCACGTCAAGTGCCACTTACAATAGATTTACGGTAATGCGTTATGTAAATTCTGATTCCACTCATTGTTCAGGGTGATGTGCTACGTAAGTGCTGATTCTATTCATTGTTCAGGGTGATGTGCTACGTAAGTGCTGATTCCACTCATTGTTCAGGGTGATGTGCTACGTAAGTGTTGATTCCACTCATTGTTCAGGGTGATGTGCTACGTAAGTGCTGATTCTACTCATTGTTCAGGGTGATGTGCTACGTAAGTGCTGATTCTACTCATTGTTCAGGGTGATGTGCTACGTAAGTGCTGATTCTACTCATTGTTCAGGGTGATGTGCTACGTAAGTGCTGATTCCACTCATTGTTCAGGGTGATGTGCTACGTAAGTGTTGATTCCACTCATTGTTCAGGGTGATGTGCTACGTAAGTGCTGATTCTACTCATTGTTCAGGGTGATGTGCAACGTAAGTGCTGATTCTACTCATTGTTCAGGGTGATGTGCTACGTAAGTGCTGACTCTACTCATTGTTCAGGGTGATGTGCAACGTAAGTGCTGATTCCACTCATTGTTCAGGTTGATGTGCTACGTAAGTGCTGATTCTACTCATTGTTCAGGGTGATGTGCAACGTAAGTGCTGATTCCACTCATTGTTCAGGGTGATGTGCTACGTAAGTGCTGATTCTACTCATTGTTCAGGGTGATGTGCAACATAAGTGCTGATTCCACTCATTGTTCAGGGTGATGTGCTACGTAAGTGCTGATTCTACTCATTGTTCAGGGTGATGTGCAACGTAAGTGCTGATTCCACTCATTGTTCAGGGTGATGTGCTACGTAAGTGCTGATTCTACTCATTGTTCAGGGTGATGTGCTACGTAAGTGCTGATTCTACTCATTGTTCAGGGTGATGTGCAACGTAAGTGCTGATTCTACTCATTGTTCAGGGTGATGTGCTACGTAAGTGCTGACTCTACTCATTGTTCAGGGTGATGTGCAACGTAAGTGCTGATTCTACTCATTGTTCAGTGTGATGTGCTACGTAAGTGCTGATTCTACTCATTGTTCAGGGTGATGTGCAACGTAAGTGCTGATTCTACTCATTGTTCAGGGTGATGTGCTACGTAAGTGCTGATTCCACTCATTGTTCAGGGTGATGTGCTACGTAAGTGCTGATTCTACTCATTGTTCAGGGTGATGTGCAACGTAAGTGCTGATTCCACTCATTGTTCAGGGTGATGTGCTACGTAAGTGCTGATTCTACTCATTGTTCAGGGTGATGTGCTACGTAAGTGCTGATTCTACTCATAGTCTTCAAGGTGATATTTCATAAGTGTTGCTGCCATTCAATGTATTCATTGTAATATGCCACGAAAGTGCTCTACGTAAGTGCTCGTTTACGACTATGTATAATATAAGTGCTGCTTCCACCTAGTTGTATGGTACTGTGCAGCAATTTCTGTTTTCACTTTATTCTCAGCGATGTGACAAGTCCTCCATACATTCTGTGATGTGACAAGTTCTCCATACATTCTGTGATGTGGCAAGTTCTCCATACATTCAGTGATGTGACAAGTCCTCCATACATTCTGTGATGTGACAAGTTCTCCATACATTCTCAGTGATGTGACAAGTCCTCCATACATTCAGTGATGTGACAAGTCCTCCATACATTCTGTGATGTGACAAGTTCTCCATACATTCTCAGTGATGTGACAAGTCATCCATACATTCGCTGCTTACAGATATGTGGCACACAATTGAAGTTCCACTTATTGTGTTCACTGTTATGTCTCATAACTGATACTTCTATTTGTACTCGGTTATATTTACTCGTTTATATGTGACTGTAGGGATGGAGTCTCAGCTCCTGGTCCTATCTTTCTGCTGGCTCCAACTGAGATCCGTTTTTCTGCTTCGTGAGCAATTCCACATTATTCTTAAAGCTATGTATGTATCCTGCCTCGACCAATTCCCTGTCCAGATCCTTCCACTTTCTGACCACTCTGAGGCTAAAGAAATATTTCCTAACATCCCTGTGATTCATCTGTCCCTGGCCATCAGTTCCTCTAAGTGTTTTGTACAATCAACTTTGATCCTATTTTTCTCCAATGTCATCAGGTTTAACTCCTATAGTATCTCCTCTTATCTCATACCCTTATCTTTGCAACTTGCTTCATTTCAAACATCTACTTCTTCTTTTTTATGGCTATTTCAAAATGTTTGATCAGGTGTGGGTTGTTTACTGGTGCTGCATACTCCAGGACTGGTCTGACATATGCTGTATATAGTTCCATAAATGGCTTTTTATTGAGGTTCCTAAAAGGTAATCTTAGATTTACTAGACACTTGCTGTGGAAACTATTCAGTTGATTTGCTTTCAGGCAATTTACTCGGCACTATGCTCATTCTGAGGGTTTTTTTCCTCGAGAAAGACTTGCAGTTCTTGTTCTCCGAACAGTTTCTACATTTCACACACAAGTCGGGCCGAAACGTCGTCGTAAGCTCCTCCCTTTTATATGTGCGGGTTGTGTGTGTATTGTTCCAGTCACGGTATTGTGCCTTTTTTGTTATTTAGTTTCTACATTTTTCATAATATTGCATTTGTTGCGGTTACATTTTATTAGCAGTTTGATAGACCTATTCTGTAGCTATCTAGGTCCATTTGTTGTCTTCCCTGCTCCTGACCTGTTAGCATTCTTCTCATTAGTTTCCCTTTATCTGCAAACATGGATTCCGTTATAACCCTTATGGAACCTCACTTGTCACACTTGCCCATTCTGTCAATTTTTTGAAGACAAACACACGTTGTTTCTTACTCGTTCAGAATCCCTTGATCCATTACAGTACTTCTCTGTTATTCCGGAGTGCTCCTCCGGCTTTGTGCTGTTCTACTGAGTCAAGAGCATTGTGTAAAGTTAAAAAACATGCAGTACACTAATTCTTTATCTTGCCTCGCCTTTTTACCTTGTCATATAATTATTCAACCAGATTTGTGACATATGAATTACAATCTTTAATACTGTGCTGGTTTAAGGACCCTCTCCTTTCCAGGTGCTCCACCGCTCTTCTACTGATCATCATCTCTGTAACTTTCTTAAATAGTGGGACTATATTTTGTGTCTTCCCTAACTCCTACAAACCATACCACGGGTGGGGTTCGAACCTGCGGTCAGAGAGTCTCAAAACTCCAGACTCTCAAAACTGAGATACACTGACCGCGGGTTCGAACCCCACCCGTCGTATGGTTTGTTTGCAATCATGTCATAACGATTTCGTGAGTCATTTGACGGCTTTGAGGAGGACTTGAGCTAGAGTGCGTCACGGCCATGCTAACGGGAGATTAGTCTGTAAAAACTTGCATTTGTGGACACAGTAGTGCCTATGCTAACCTTCCTATGGTGTAGAAATATACCTAGTTGGATGAATCTTATTGAAGCTAGCTGGCCCAGTGGCTTACGCGACGGTCTGGAGTTTTGAGACTCTCTGACTGCGGGTTCGAACCCCACCCGTGGTATGGTTTGTTTGCAATCGTGTCATTACGATTTCGTGAGTCATGCTACCTCCTACAGTAGTTTCTTCACTTCTTCTATCGTGTGTATTGTGTTCAGTACTCGTTGGTGCACTCTTCCTCTTTGACAGTCTAGTAGTGTTCATCTTTCCTCCGAGAATGATTCCTTAATTTATTTTATTCACTTCCATGCAGACTTCCTGGTCATTGCCTGTGAGCTCTCCTCATTCCTTCTTCAACTCTATTACCTGGTCATTTAGTGCAGTCTTGCTTATGGTGTAGCTGTCATATTCATTTTTTATACATCTCCCCCTCTTACCACTGTGTATTAATTTCAGACTTTTACTCTCGCGTCTCCGTTCTGCTGTTTACTTTGCTTTCTATTTTTTTCCATGCTCTTGCAGTTTACCTAACGTCTCTGTGCAACTCAGTCTGTTGTTCTTGCTATTGCTTTTTTCTGTTTCTGGGCATAAATTTCTCCGGCACCTCCCCACACTTATCAGCGACATTTTTCCATTAGCTGTCTTTCTAGTTTTCTGTCCTACTGCATTTCATTCAGAAAATGTCTCATTCCTGCATAGTCTCTTATGATGTTCGATTTCTCCCTTCCTTTCCATGCTATGCTTCTCTTCTTGTTTACCTCCACAAGGTATGAGAAACACAGTACTGTGTGGACTCTGGCACCAAGAAGCCTCTCATATTCAGCGTCAACCCTCCAGACATTCTGGTGACTCAAGAAAGTTTTCCTTCTCCTCTAGCATTTTAGCCGTCCACGTTTCGACTTCTTTATCTGACTCCAGACTCATCCAGTTCATTTTCTTGTGGTTAAAGTTTCTCATGGTCGGTAGTTTTGTATTGCTCGTGTAGGTTTTCCCAGCCCCCTTCACTTTTGTGTCCACCATCGTATTCCTGTCAATCTTTTACTGTTTAATGGCACTACTTGGGCCTCCCTGTCTTGAGTGTTCCTACTTTATAGTTATTCTACTCTATATATTCCTCTCATCTTAAAACTCCAACAATTTCTGATGCAGCTCTATTCGTCCACTTCTGTTACTTTTATCCTTCACCATGACCTGTTATCCTAACGGGAAGATCACATCTGTTACCAGTTCGGTATACTTCATCTGTGTGCTGTGATGTTAGAGAATGTCTCTACTATGCGTGCGTTCCATTAGTCAATCTTTTATGTTATTCTATTTGTATTTGTGTACCAAACTGTTTCCTTTATTATTTTGTTCCAGTTTTCTTACTCATGATCTCCCGGTCCTTGTCCATGGGAACAAGGGTGGGACAGGTTGTAGTGAGGGGTTGGGGGTTTAGGCGTGGGGTTGTGGGGATGGGTCTTGCAGTGGAAAGTGTCATAATCATAGATGTGGGTGAGGGAGAGCGGAAAGGGTGTGGAGTAACAGAAGATGAGGATAAGGGGTTAGGATTAGGGGTGGTTGTCACAATGGTTCTTGACCGGGAAGAGTTTTGGATTATGGGTGAAAATGAGGGAAGATGGGATGTAGGGTTTCGCTTGTTGTGATTTAGCGGGTAAGAGACTGGGACTTAGTGTGTGTGTGTGTACTCACCTAGTTGTGGTTGCAGGGGTCGAGTCATAGCTCCTGGCCCCGCCTCTTCACTGGTCGCTACTAGGTCACTCTTCCTGCCCCATGAGCTTTATCATACCTCTTAAAGCTATGTATGGATCCTGCCTCCACTACTTCACTTTCCAGACTATACTTCCTAACATCTCTCTGATTCATCTGAGTCTTCATCTTCCAGCTGTGACCCCTTGTTGCTGTGACCCATCTCTGGAACATCCTGTCTCTGTCCACCTATTCGATTCGTCTCATTATTTTATATGTTATCATATCTCCCTTATCTCTCCTGTCTTCCAGTGTCATCAGGGTAATTTTCCTTAACCTCTCCTCGTAGGACATACCCCTCAGCTCCGGGACTAGTCTTGTTGCAAACCTTTGAACTTTCTCTAGTTTCCTTACGTGTTTGGCTAGGTGTGGGTTCCAAACTGGTGCTGCATATTCCAATATGAGCCTAACGTACACAGTGTACAGGGTCCTGAACGACTTCTAATTAAGATGTCGGAATACTGTTCTTAGGTTTGCCAGGCGCCCGTATGCTGCCTGGTGTTATACTCACCCCAAGATCTTTTTCCTTGGGTGAGGTTTGTAGTCTCTGGCCCCCCCTAGCCTGTACTCCGTCTGCGGTCTTCTTTGTCCTTCCCCAATCTTCATGACATTGCACTTGGTGGGGTTGAAGTCCAGGAGCTACTTGCTGGACCAGGCCTGCAGCCTGTTCAGATCCCTTTGTAGTTCTGCCTGGTCCTCGTCCGATTGAATTCTTCTCATCAACTTCACATCATCTGCAAACAAGGACACTTCGAAGTCTATTCCTTCCGTCATGTCGTTCACAAATATCAGAAATAGCACCGGTCCTAGGACTGACCCCTGTGGAACTCCGCTCGTTACAGGCGCCTACTCTGACACCTCGCCACGTACTATGACTCGCTGCTGTCTTCCTGACAGGTATTCCCTGATCCATTGTAGTGCCTTCTCTGTTGTCCTTGCCTGGTCCTCCAGCTTTTGCACTAATCTCTTGTGTGGAACTGTGTCAAACGCCTTCTTACAGTCCAAGAAAATGCAATCTACCCACCCCTCTCTCTCTTGTCTTACTGCTGTCACCCTGTCATAGAACTCCAGTAGGTTTGTGACACAGGATTTCCCGTCTCTGAAACCGTGCTGGCTGTCGTTGATAAGCTCATTCCTTTCTAGGTGCTCCACCACTCTTCTCCTGATAATCTTCTCCATGACTTTGCATACTATACATGTCAGTGACACTGGTCTGTAGTTTAGTGCTACGTGTCTGTCTCCTTTTTTAAAAATTGGGACTACATTTGCTGTTTTCCATACCTCAGGTAGTCGCCCTGTTTCAATAGATGTGTTGAAGATTGTTGTTAGTGGTACACATAGCGCCTCTGCTCCCTCTCTCAGGACCCATGGAGAGATGTTATAAAGCCCCATTGCCTTTGAGGTATCTAGCTCGCTTAGGAGCCTCTTCACTTCTTCCTCGGTTGCATTTATTGTGTCCAACACTTGATGGTGTACCCCACCTCTCCGTCTTTCTGGAGTCCCTTCTGTCTCCTCTGTGAACACTTTGAATCTCTTGTTGAGCTCCACACATACTTCGCGGTCGTTTCTTGTGATCTCTCCTCCTTCCTTCCTTAGCCTGATTACCTGGTCCTCGACTGTTGTTTTCATCCCAATGTGGCTGTAGAACATCTTAGGGTCAGATTTGGCTTTCGCTGCTGTCATTTTCGTATTGTCGTTGGGCCTCCCTTCTTACATGTGTGTGCGTGCGTGTGTATGTGTTGTCATATTTTACATAACTGCTGATTCCGGTAAGTGGGATCAAGTTGATGCCGTACTAATGCTGCTTCCACCTGTATTCGCGGTGATGTGCGATGTAAATGCTGTTTCCTGTGATGTTCTACTTATGTACTGTTTCCTCCTCTCCTAACAGTGATGTACAATGTAAGTTCCTTGTCCACTTGTTCACTGTAATGTTCGACAGAAGTATTGTTTTCACTTGTGTTCATGGCGATGAGCCAAAGTACATAAGTGTTACTCTTGGACCTGGCCGGGGGAGGGATTACCCCCGGAACACCCTCCAGGTAGGTAGGTAAGTTGGCGTGCAGTGACATCTGTTGGTGTGCAATGACGTCTGTTGGCGTGCAATGACGTCTTTTGGCGTGCAATGACATCTGTTGGTGTGCAATGACGTCTGTTGGTGTGCAATGACGTCTGTTGGTGTGCAATGACGTCTGTTGGTGTGCAATGACGTCTGTTGGTGTGCAATGACGTCTGTTGGTGTGCAGTGGCATGCAGGCCGTCGGGCCATGAACCTGATCTCAAAATTACTTCTATTCATCAGCTTAAGGTTCAGAGACTGTTGCTCTCTCTCTCTCTCTCTTTCTCTCTCTCTCTCTCTCTCTCTCTCTCTCTCTCTCTCTCTCTCTCTCTCTCTCTCTCTCTCTCTCTCTCTCTCTCTCTCAGCACTACCCACCTGGCGTCACTTAAAAACAGCGACGTCGATCTGTACATAAATAAGAGAAAATGTCTGGAAGAGTTCATTCTGTGCAGTCACTTTCTGCACATAAGCCTTTTTTATTGTGAATTTCACCCAAGCTGGAGCGACCAGCAATCCTGACCAGCTGGCAGTCAGTACTGTCCAGGGCAAGTTGAATCTTGGGAGAGCGAGACAGCTGGGATCGTCTCGCTGTCAGACAGACGGCACAGTGGTCACTTCAGTCTGCCCGGAGTGAAGTGACCACTTCAGTCTGCCCGCAGCTGAGTGACCACTTCAGTCTGCCCGCAGCGGAGTGACCACTTCAGTCTGCCCGCAGCGGAGTGACCACTTCAGTCTGCCCGCAGCGGAGTGACCACTTCAGTCTGCCCGCAGCGGAGTGACCACTTCAGTCTGCCCGCAGCGGAGTGACCACTTCAGTCTGCCCGCAGCGGAGTGACCACTTCAGTCTGCCCGCAGCGGAGTGACCACTTCAGTCTGCCCGCAGCGGAGTGACCACTTCAGTCTGCCCGCAGCGGAGTGACCACTTCAGTCTGCCCGCAGCGGAGTGACCACTTCAGTCTGTCCGCAGCGGAGTGACCACTTCAGTCTGTCCGCAGCGGAGTGACCACTTCAGTCTGCCCGCAGCGGAGTGACCACTTCAGTCTGCCCGCAGCGGAGTGACCACTTCAGTCTGCCCGCAGCGGAGTGACCACTTCAGTCTGCCCGCAGCGGAGTGACCACTTCAGTCTGCCCGCAGCGGAGTGACCACTTCAGTACGTATTTGTTTTTACGTGAACTTTATTAAACATGTAGTTTCTTTCAGTTCTTACTTTCCATAAAATGTATAATATTTTCCTCTATTAATTTTATTACCATTCATTAAATTATTTTTTATTTAAAATACATTCATTTGTTTTTAATGTTGAGACTTTCTAATTATTCATTATTTTATCATAGTAACGAATAGAGTTAATGAATCATTAACGTTTCATTGTATTTTTTAATAATTTCAGAGTAGATAGAATCATTGATATAAATGAAAACATAAATGCTGTTAATTATTTTATTAAGTAATTAATTGGGTAATACACAAAAAAAATATGCGAACAAAATTTTAACTACAGAACATAGGATTATTAGTAATCTTATTTTTTAAATATTTCCAGCCTCTGGTGGTATTCTTCTTAAAGGTATAGACTCTGAATTAGCCATTACAATAACCAGTTCGCATGATATGACTCGGCTTGACATGCCTGACTCGCTAGGTGGAACAAGTGCTTGAGCTCCTGGTACTTTCTTCAGGCTGAGCGTCTTGTTGCAATCATGCCATTAATGGAGATTTGATGATTGAGGAGATAACTCTTGTTCTGAACTCATCCCTACCCCTTTCAAGTAACACTTGGGAAATAGTTCATTCCGTATCCTGTGTTGGTGGGTACGCAAATTGTGGATGGATTAATTGTCGTTGGATCTCTCCCGGGGTTCTGCTTGTAACTTTCTAATTCTGATATGTCCAAGTTGGTGTAGATGACACTACCATTTCACTAAAGATTGCTAGACCATTCTGCACAAACACATGACTGTTGTGTGTTATAAAGTGCGATCTTTTTAGCTATTTATAATCAGACTAAACATTTCTACTCGCTGAAGATCCACATTCCTTTTCTGATCAAGGAAATCATTCTTTAACATTTCCTCCTGTCCATTAATAATAATAGAATTAGAATTGATATGTTCACCCATGGCACATACAAACTGATAGATATTATATTCCATTCCATCGATCTTACTCTTGAGATGATGAAAGTAATATTCCGTTAACTCTATTTGCATGTTTCTTATCACTTGTGACGTCCCAGCACACATATCAACTATTCTTAGAATAAAATACTTTCTAGGTTACATGCATCAATTTTCTCTGGCAATCTCTTAATCATTATCTGTTAACTCGTAAAATTTGCTCTTATCTTACAGTGATTACCTCTTAGTACTTGTAAGACCTGCTCTCGTTGCACATTACTTAATAAAAACACATTATAAAACACTCGTCAGACCTTCTCTCATCTCGTACAGTATACTAGTTCCTATCACACGCTAGTTCATAACACTGAACACTCACTAGTTCACTATTTGTTTACCTCTGCCATTCGTCCTAAGGCGTCTCTACTGATGGTAGGGATCAAACAGCAAGTTAAGCCCATCAGCATCTGGTGCTCTGAAGTTAGGACAGTAAACTGAATATACAGCCAGGAATGTATTACTGAATTTAATTCTTTATGCGACTGTGTTGACAGATGAATTCAGTAACACTCCATTTGAGAGAAATGCGTTCTGAATGTAGATGGCGCCTCTTATCTCTTTTATACGAGTGAGTGTTCCAGAGCAGTACAGTCTGCGACTACCTTGGTTTGAAATGTTATGTTTCTAGTAAATGACTGTTCAGAATAGCTCTATGAGCCACGACAGTTGCAGTTCGTTCCTAAAACCATCGTGTTCAATTGTAATATAAGCTACGTTTTGGTTTAAGAGTGTCGGTTCCTTCCTGGGCGATATGCTCTAGATTTTGTGTTACTGCAGTAGCTCTCGAAGACACTGTATATGGAGATCGTCTCTCGAAGACGTATTTCGTTGTCCTGGGACGAGTGAAAGTTGGTTCAGCTAGGACATAGGAAGAGGAGGAGGAGATAATCACTCGCTGTTCATTAAATTGCCTCACTTTTCCTCTTTAATTCGTACAGAAAGATCTGATGAATTAGTGAGAAATGTCCGAGTATGAATGGCAATGAGGGATAGAGATATGGTAGATTTAGAGCAGGAAGGTTTAGAAGGTGAAGGAGTCAGGCAGTGTGTGTGTAATAGTACTGCTCATAACTGAGATAAGTCCACAGACTTACTTCTTGATGGTTAAAACAACGTTTGACCTCAGAGGTGCAGTGATGTACACGAGACTGATGTCTCGTGTACAACACTCCCATACTTTCCTCACCGATGATCGTATCCATATTAAAGGCGTCCGTAATATTACAGAGAGTTAGGTACAAGTTTGTTTTATATCGATACGGAGTCATCCAACGTAAATGTACTGTAGTTAGTGCACTATACGATGTCCTAAAAGTAATCCTTCTTAAATATCAGGATACGCATGACATGATCGTTCTCATGAAAGAAAACTTAAATGAATAAAACTTTTAATGTAGCCATTCTCTTCAAATTATTTATTTCTGCAAACTAAAGGATATAACTTTCTAAGTCGTAAAACACTGTGGATGCCGAAATAGTTCAAACAATCTCGTTGCCGCTGGCAATTGTGTATTTCCAGTGAATACAAGATAAGCTTAGAATGTAGTTGTGCATGACAGATAATATAAAATCAGTGTCTATAGCAAATATGAATGACAGGTGAATACAATATTAGTGTCACTATACTCATACCTGTTACCTAAACTAAAGATGAATGCCACTGATACTTGCTCCTCACTTGTTCGAGTGTTATATTTACCTGTTTTCAGAGGAAGGAACCTTGTGTAGACGAAACGTTTCGCCATAAATGATGCCTAAGTACTGCACGTGTCTCAATTCTTCAACTTGTCGGTATTAAATACTTTCGTAAATTGATTCTAGTCAGACACAGCAACAGCATTTAGTGAAGATAGAGTATTTATCTGCTGTTATCGTTCTGTTTACCATGAACTACTTCCTCTAGTCCGCAGCTTCTGCTGAATCACTTCGTTTCTGCTCTATTGTTAAGTCTGTCTCCATGCCTGTGCTATAGGCTTGAGGAACTGACCACCTCAAAACTACTACTTTCCACGGAGTTACTTTCGCCCGTATTCGACTGATGAAGCCTATTGTGCAGGCAAACCTTTTCAGGATTAAAGATAACCGAGTATTGAACATGTCTTATTCATCAACCTGTAAGTCTTGTTTTCTGTCACAGAAACACCATGGTATCTTTATACAAGGAAAGGCTTTGGAAATCTTTTGCTAAGCCTCTGTTTAACATGATCCTCCACTAGTGAGCCACGATTACATGACATGTCAACTCCAGTTACATCACCTGACTTCTTCTCTAGGGGAGGTTGTATAAATTACCGACACAGTAGAAAAATAGACACAGTGCAGTATAATGCGATCCTTTATTGACTACGTTTTGACCACACATTGGGCTTTATCAAGTTACAGATATACCTGGGCAAAGAGTACTTGGAGTATATATGTACTCTTTGCCCAGGTAGATCTATTTGTGACTTAATAAAGTCCACTGTGTGGGCGAAACTGCTTTTACTACTGCTGTTATTTAATTTTCTGGTACTTTTGTTGTCCTTAATGCTGTTCTCGCTATTGTTATTGGTGCTATCACTCATCGCAGTTCTGCTCATAGTATTTTTGTTACTACTGTTGATTTTACAACAGTTAATACAATTGCTCATAGTACTCTTGCGGATGCCGATGTATTTTGTTTATGCTGTTCCTATTGCTGTTGATGCTGCTGCTGCTCATATTGCTGATACTAATGATGTTGGTACTGCTGCTACAGTGTGGCATTATTCAAGATGAACCTTCATTCATTTTTCTATTCATATATTTCCTTGGTTTAGAGGGAGAAGGGAAGCCAACCTTTCACGAGGGACAAAAAGTGGGGTCTAAATTATGAGCCTATATCGTAAAAGTGTTGGCGGTGTTTATGATCGAGGCTTCGTGATTTACAATGCTGTCGAGAAAACTTATTGAGAAAGCAGAATCTATAATGAAATACATTATAAAATGCGTTAAAATATTTTCCTCATTCAGTATTACTGCTGGTCCAAGTGATGCGTGTTAATAAATTGTTGTTAGTGAGAGACAAATATGTATTACTATGAGATGAATGTGAGTGTTTTGACTATTGCTTCTTTACTCTTTTACGAGTGACTCGTAGTGCCACCTGTGAGTCGCGTCCCCAACTCACAGGATGATGCGCTTGGAGGCGTTCCTTTTATTTCCTTTTTTTGTTGTTGTTACGTGGTAACCATGCCTTTTGTCTTCTTATTAGACGACAGATTTCTCATAGCCGTCATAGATGAAGTAGAATGCATTAAACTAGAATAAACTACTAATATTTATACTCCACTCACTCCCTCGACTGCCCAATGTCGGCTCTATAACTACTCTGCCATGCATGTATATATCAGGGCCTGATGTAAGAGTCAACTGCCTGATAATCAGGCAGTTAACTCTTACATCTACAGTATCTGATATCATTGGAACCCTTCATATCTTGGGGAACCCAAAGCTCTGACTTTCTATGGGTGTACCAGCCCCACTAATTCATGAAGCCATGACTATCATACTATCTGCAGAGATGTGGTAACTATGATAGCAACCGCAAGAGCATTGAAAAACCTACCCTTAATATAAAGTTATTTTGCTACACAGTTGTTACCTGGTCTTCATAATATTAACAATTACTTTACATTTTTTCTTAAGAATGTTTGTGAAATTTTCTATAAAAAATGCATATATACGTAGTTTTTGGCCTACATATTCATTGTGGCCACTTTATTAAGTACACCCTTCTAGTACTAGGTAGAGCTCCTTTTGCCTCCTAAACAGCATGATATTCCGTAGATATCCTGGCCCAAGTTAACATGATGGTATCACGCAGTTGCTGCAGAATTGTCGGCTGCACATTCATGCTGTGAATCTGCCTTTCCTCTGCATTGCAAAGGTTTAAATTCTGATCCTACCATCTGCATGTCACAGCAGAAATCGCTATTCGTCAGACAAGGCGACGTTTTTCCAATCATCAGTTGTCCAGTTATGGTGAGCCTGTGTCCAGTGTAACGACAGTGTCGTGTTCTTAGCTGACGGGAGTGGAACTCATTTGGTCTTCTGTTGATGTAACCAGTTTTCAAGGCTTAACGTGTTGTGCATTCAGAGACTCTTCTGTATGCCACTATTGCAATGTGTGGTTCCTAGAGTTATTGTCGCCTTTCTATCTTGAACCAGTCTAGCTATTCTCTCACCTCTAATTAACAAGACGTTTTTGCCCACAGAGCTGCCGTCTCACTGCATGTGTTGTGGTTTTCAAACTCTAGAGACTGTGTGTGAAAATGATAGATCACTAGTTTATGGGATACTCAAACCACTTCGTCTGGCACCAACAATCATTTCACGGTCAGTCTCATAGATCGCACTTGTTTTCCAAAATTATGTTCAGTATGAACAACAATTGAACCTCTTGACCATGTCTGCATGTTTTTATGCATTGATTGGCTGATATGATATTTGAATTAGCAAGCAGGTGTACCTAATAAAGTGGTCACTGAGTGTATGTATATACCCATTTGATTATTTTGATCAGATAACTTTTCCAGGTATTTGTCTCAAGTGTAAGGGAAATTTCCCAAATATTTCAGCTGAGTAGCTGATGTTAGTGTTTCATTGAGAACACAGCTCAAAACATCGT
The DNA here is from genome assembly GCA_009830355.1 of Cherax destructor. NCBI lineage: Eukaryota > Metazoa > Arthropoda > Malacostraca > Decapoda > Parastacidae > Cherax > Cherax destructor. The sequence goes on along the minus strand of WNWK01004235.1, from coordinate 69,933 downwards.
TACAGTACACACAAAATTAAATGACAGTAAAAATACAAGAGACAAACATAGATAAAATACAGAATCAGGAATTATAGAGAATGGAATAGAAACAAAATGTTCGGAGTTTAATATTGAAAGTGACAAAATTCAGCAGAAATAAGATATAGTGTCAGATACTGACACAGGTATTGGCTACACATAAATACACAGAGTTAAATATCATAGACTGACATAGAAATGCAGCAAAGATATGAAAGATTTAGTAATAATGTAGACAGAAAATGAAACAGGCAGGGACATGCATATATTAAATATAGGGAAAAAGCAATTAGAAAAATAACAGAATGAGCAGAGCAAATGGAGTGTGTGTTAACACAGAAAGTATTGAACATTAGAAAAATTCTTCGTGCCCAGCAACAGTTATAATCTTGCAAGAAAGGGATTTAATCTTGATTAAATATGTTCCATATGGGACTAGTTATGATCTTAAATCTAGAATGACATCACTTATGAAAGACCTTTTTTATTAATAAATAAAACGTCTCTTAGATTTCCTTGACAAGTTCTCTATCGTATATACAGCCTGGACAACTTTGAATTCAAAGAATTGAAAGAAAACTTGTAGATATCACAAAGTTAATTGAATCTATATGGAGAACCATAGAGTGCAAGTCTCTAGGAAATCAGCTAATTTTAGTGACGCTAACTACAAGCGTGAAACACCCCTCCCCCCTCTTAAAAACAAGTGAACTTGCCTTATTCTACTTAAAATAAATAACTAACTTTCTAATAACCTTGTTTGAATAAAATCAACTTGAAATTTGATAACGCTGTCGAGGAATTTTAATTGCTAAACAAATCATCATCTCAGAAAATTGACTAAAGGTTTTAACAAATTATTTTTACTTGTTCTTAAGTCACAGCAGTCGCCTCTCACTACAGGTTAGGCTGATTTCCTCAACACACGATACTACGGATATTAACCATTCATTTTTTTTAAATAACTTCGAGCGGAATGCATTATATAAGGAACTAAAAGTACAAAAATATTCCACAATGAGTTTAACACATTAACAAACTTCCTCCATCTCAACTCACAAAGCGTTACCTCCATTTTTATAGGATTGTATATTAGGTCTAGATATGTTAAGGATATAACTGGAATTTCTTCCTTCGTAAGCCATGCGTGTAGTAAGAGGCGACTAACATGCCGGGAGCAAGACGCTAGTGACCCCGTCTCCTGTATACATTATTAAATGTAAAGAGAAGAAAATTTTTTTTTTTTTTTTTTTTAGGTCACTCTGCCTCGGTGGGAGATTACCGGTGGTTAAAAAATGGAATTATTAACACACGGGTCGTGACTACAAAAACAGGGTGACTTAAACAGGGTGACTGAAAAAAAACAAGGAAAATATTCACGGTCATTCATTCAATTGCTGTCTTGCCAGAAACGAGCTGACATAGTTCAGATGGCACTTCGAACTTCAACATCTGCAATCCTACTTTATAGTGCAAACACTAGTTCTTACCTCCATGACTCGAGTCCGGCTAACTTATATCCCGGAATCCCTTCATAAATGTTGCCATGCTCACACTCAGCGTATCAGCATCGTCACAAAAACCACTTATTTCCACTCATTCTGTTCAAAAGCTCTCGCACAAACCTGTTAGAAATTCTGGCTTTTAGCACTCAATACATCTTTTACCCCCCATCCTCCAACCCATCCTGGGACGACCCCTACTCCCTCCACCACAAATTTATATACATTCCTAGTCATCCTATTTTACTCAATCCTCTCTGTATCGAAAACACCTCAAACTGCCCTTAGACCTCTGATAACCTCTTGATAACCACACTGTCAAATCTCCATGCTCAAAATTCTCTGCGTAATCACACTGCCTCCAGCTTCCTCGCAGCAGCATTTTTAATTCATGCTTCACCCCTATTCTATGGTATATTCTTCCTTTTGCCTCCATAGATAAAGTTCTTTGTGGCCGCAGACTCTTCAGTCCCCTACCTACCTTTCCTCGCCCCTCTTCTATTCTACGGTTTAGTTTGTATTTCACAGATATATCCGCCGACATTTCAGTTGCTCAATATCTTAACACATTAACTTCGTTCTATTTCCTTTTAATCTGATATTCAGTTTTTTATTGCCTAATTTCTTTTTACTTCTCTCATCATCTTACTCTTTCCTAACCTAACTTTAATCTTCTGTTGCATGTTCTAAATTCCCCAACCAACATTTGTAACTTCTAATCAGATTCTGCCAAAAGATCCGTGTCATTGGCAAAGAGCAACTGTATCAACTTTCTCTTTTTATACAAATTACCATTTATTACAACAACTCTCGTAACTCCCTAACATTAACTTCTTTTTCAGCAAATTCTATAATTATAATAAACAACAATAGTGACAGCGTACGTCTACTGGAAATAAGACTCCTACGTACTATAAGTTGAGCCTCATTATCCACATAAATCTGTTTAACTGCTTTTAATAATCTACTACATAGTCCAAGCGTATGAAACATCTGTCACATAGCTATCCCAGCTACTCTCTCATTTTATCTTTTCTATATGCAAAAATACGACGAAATGTTCTTTAATTTTATCTAAAAACTATTCATTTACAGTTTCAATAACCACTTGGTTCATTCATCTCGTACTCTTCCAAAATTCTGTTAGTTTCTCTGTATTCCTGTTTTCTGTCTTACACTAAATTCTTTCAATAATTATACTAAAACACTATTTACTATATATATTTACTGATATTTCTTTATTATTATTACTTTCTTGCACTTTTTTCCCCTTATAGGTAGGAACTATACATTCACTTCGCCAGTCCTTAGAGTACATACAGTCCTTTTAGAGTACATACAGTCCTTTTAGAGTACATACAGTCCTTTTAGAGTACATACAGTCCTTTTAGAGTACATACAGTCCTTTTAGAGTACATACAGTCCTTTTAGAGTACATACACCGAGAGTTATATGCCTCTCCGTATATATATCTATACACCGAGAGGTTAATTAAATCTTTTTTACAAGAGATGAAGGTACTCTTCACAGATGATTAAAAAAAAACTTATGCGCAGCCTTAATGACGTAGTGCAGTTGAAAGGCTTTAAAACCCAATAACCAATCATCCAATCTTTCCCTTCTTTCGTGAATATATTAAAAAATATATATATAAACCACTCCCCAGAAAATATCCCCTCCTGCTTTTAAGATTTATCTTTTTCTCCAATATCCCATTTGCTTTATTCCTTTTCATTCTAGCCACCGCCTCGTACTTTTCCCATGTTTACTTTTGGTTCTTCCTCATTCTCAGTGCAGGAAATTATTGCCTTCTTTTCGTCCATAACAGTTAACACCTCTTCCAAATATTCCCTCCATCACTCACCAAATAGTAATGACGCGATTGTAAAACAAACCATACCACGGGTGGGGTTAGAACCCGCGATCAGAGAGTCATAAAACTCCAGACTTAACGAGTCGGTCTGGAGTTTTATGACTGATCGCGGGTTCTAACCCCGCCCGTGGTATGGTTTATTCCCTCCATCGTTATAATTCCTCCATCTCCCCATCAAACATCTCCCCGCTTTTGTTTTTAATTGCTTAATTCATTTGTTTCCTAGGCTTAGTAATATTACTTTAAAACTTTTATATCCTCAGTAAAATTTGCTGATAAAGCCTAACCATCTCTCACTAGCTCTCCCTTTGCTCTCCCTCACCACTCTTTAACTTCTCTCTCTATCTCTTTATACTCTACACATCATTTATGAAAACTCTAATATGCAAACTCTTTCTCCTTTACCACTTCTCTACATCCTCCTCCTTCCAGTCGCTCCTCTTCCCCCCTTCTATCCTCAAAAACTGTTGCACACTCAAAAAATGCTGTCTTAAACGGACCTCAAACTTCATCGACCCATTCCTCATTACTCGTTATCTCTCTAGTCCCCCTTTCTCTCTTTTCTCCCTTTTAATGTATTCACTTTCACCTACCTCTTACCCCCTACATCTGTCTTCTTGTATTTCATCTACAGTTTACGCTCAGTGTAGCTGTCAAAAAATAACAACATTTCCTTCATGGATTCAACTTGTCACCCCCAATAATACATAATCTAACAAACTGTTGTAATTACATACTTTATAATATCTCAATTATTTATCCTCTTTTCCTTGAAATAAGTATTGCCTATTACCAAAGCTTTTCTATACATAATTCAGTTAGATTTCCCCATTATCATTTATTCCTGTCACTCCTAACACGCTTTTTTACAACTGTTTCTACAACTAATTCATTTAGACGCTCCATAGCAAACCTAAACGTTTGCTTAACACCACCCTAAATTTTCCTTCCTCTATACTCCACTTTCATAGGTGGATAAAATTCTTATAAACCTTTTCTCCCATCCCTCTCTTATTCTAATTTATATAATTCTTAATTTTAAAGACTTGTATCTCCTACTACTATTTCGTTGTTTCTAGTTTTCTCTAATACTCCTTATTTTATCCCAATTACTCCTCAGTAATGAAATTCTCCATCCTCGTTAGCTTTGTTTTACTTATTGCTAAGACATTCACCTTCTTCTCATTCCTAACATTAACAATTATTCTTTCTTATATGTACCACACCTACGTACATTTAAGAATCCTCATTTTATTACATTTATTTTCTTTTTGTACTTGGAACAGGAGACGGGGTTACTAGCCCCTTGCTTTCCAAATTTTATTGACCTTAGTAGACAGTCATTGCTTACGGAGGAAGAATTCCGCTTCACTCTTCTATGGTTGTGAGAGGAAGCACTACAAGATGTGCCTCTTATCTTATCTGTTTACGAGACGGAAAAAAAAGACGGCAGCAATCCTACCATTGTGTCAAACTATTATCACGTTTCCGTCTTGTACTCATTCCGCGAGACAGAAGTGCCTCCCTAGGTGGCTGCTCTCTGCCAGTAACCGAAGATCTGAACAGTTGCATTATGACATAGTTACATGATCCAAACGTAGTGGATAATTTTATTATCTTTCATCTTATGTTTATTGTTTTTACACTGTCATTCGTCTGCTGACTTTGTGCTAGTCAGTACAAGACGTGCAAGTCCCCGTAAGCACTAACTCTTAGCTAATTCTGTTAGTGATTTCTTGGTTCTTACGACTTTAATATTTCCATATTTTTATTTATATTATAAAAAAATTGTATGAAATATTATTTTGATTATTTTTAGTTATAGTTTTTTTCCATATATCTTTTAAAGTTAAATGACTATTATCTGAACATGTTACGGGAGATATATCGACGGAAATAAATGGAATAAAATACCGACACAATGGAAATATAAACACAAGCGGTATAATATGATCCTTTATTGACAACGTTTCGCCCACACAGTGGGCTTTATCAAGTCACAAACAGATCTGTTTGTGACTCGATAAAGCCCACTGCGTGGGCGAAACGTTGTCAATAAAGGATCACATAATACTGCTTATGTGTTTATTTTTCCAGATATATCGACATTGTCGTAACATCTGACGACTTCTTCCCCTCCCCCACAGTGGTTTAGCGCTCCCCCTTGATAATAATTCCTAGACACAAAGTTCACACTGATATTTGGTTGTATAAGTTCCACTTGCCAATTTCACTGAATGCATAGTCATATTAATTTATATTCAGTAACTAAATAATTCTTTAGATCGGCTTCGCTGTATTAATGGTGACGCTTTCTGTAGGACGGCTGATACCTGGTAACTTCAGGCTGATACCTGGTAACTTCAGGCTGATACCTGGTAACTCCAGTCTGGGGAAGTGCAAATTTAAATTTTACTGAAATTGATGAAAAACTTGGAATCGTTGAAATCACATTAATTGCTTGAGAATGTTTTCTCTGGTCGGCTTCAAACTTTCACCATTGGTGGTATTTATTAAAAGAAAGCTTGGCGTTCAATTTGAAGTGTAAATTTCAATTAGCTCCTTTTAATAAAATTGTTTTCCAGGTTACTATAAAATTCTTTATCAGATTGGCTTCAAACTTCAAACACTGGTGTATCTTAAATGAAAGTGTACTTTTTTTTTATTTTGGATTGTACCGGGCCCAATTTCCCATTTTTTATGCAAATTTTATCAATCTGGATTTAAGTATAAATTAAGAATAATTTTTTATTATACTCTGGTTGTGAATTTAAAATAGAATGTAAATGAGAAAAGAAAACTGAATAAAAATAAAAATTCTTGTTTTATGGCGTTTTTATTTTTAACGAGATAAACTTTCCTATTATCGGAATATTTCTCAGCCCATTTTTAATTTCTTTCTCTAAAATTTTCGTTTATAACTCTAGAACGCCTCATTCGATCGGCTTCAAATTTTCAATGTAGGTGCGTTGTATCTAAGGCAAGATTCACAGGAATATTTGCATGCGTTGCTGCTCTGTCCTGGACAATATTACATAGGCCGTTCGCAGATTTTGTATCAGTGAGATAAGTGAACAAAAGTTTTTGTAATCGGCTTCAGAATTTGGACACTGGTGTATCCATGGTAGAAGAAGGTTGCTATTGTTTATGGAGTGTGTGGATGCCATTTTGGCACTTTTAATTTCGACATGGTATAGTATTTTTACATTATTGCATTATTTTGCCTTGTGCTCGTGAGGGGTTTTGAAGCTCTTGCTTGAATCATATCTGAATGCATCACATTCCACAGGAACTCTATGACCCCTGGTGCTTTAGCGCTTTTCCCTGGTTAAAATATAACATTTGTTAACTGCCACTCTTTAATAGCTGATTCAATAAACGAGTGAAAACTTTCTTGTCGTTGCACACTTTATTAGATTGTGTGCAATAACAGGAGAGAGCTTTCTCTGGTCGCCATTGAGCTTTTAGTGCTGATGTGTTTTCCTCAGTGGAAGACTTGCTTTGATTTAGCTTGTGTAAGTTTTAATATGATAATTTTATTGATAAATCATATGTGAAATAACTGGAGCATGTCTCTTTTAATCAGTAATAATTTTTTTTTTACTTTATTGGGTTATTCTTAATCTTTATTTAATAAATCTTAATTGCATAAATACTTAAACTTTGACATTGGTAAATATATTTTTATATAGAAGAAACTGGCAAATTTTAAATAAGGATTCTCGTGCGATAATTTCCGAGTGCCTCATCCAATTGCTTTCACTTTCAACGTTGACAACTCGATAATTAAAATGCTGACCGTCTTCAAACTTAATGTGGTGGTTCATTTAGGTTGTTGGTCACTCTGAGTTGACAAGAGAATTCATCTTTTAGTTTGGTTTCAGAGTTGGAATTTCTTAGTGGAATGTTTAAACTAGTTTAGGACTGTATATGTCCTAATTTGCAATTTTTATTGAATAAATTTGGATATTAATATTCATGTGCTAACATGTGAATACCAAATCTGATTCTTTTCAAATCTTCAAAACTAATTCTTAACTGCATTATAATCTTATGTCACACTCCGCACTAATCTTTGAGTTCATTGATCTACGGAAGCCTGGCTGGGGTTATGCACTACAGGGATACTTTTCTCAGATCGCACAGCGACAGGAATACATCTAGTTAATATATTAGGTAAACTCTCTTAGGGGATTAACTATACTGACATTAGAAAACAGCTCAGACTGGCAGCATTCTTTAAAAATAGTAAACATCTTAACATAATATTCTTAAGTCGCACTGCTCCACCCCATTCAGACTTCGATAACCATTCTTTCCTAGTTGAAACTTGAGGTACTGAAGAGCAAAGGGTCCCAGTAGCAGGCTACACTATCACAGGGCAGCCTGGACAACTGGTACAGTATCCGATGAGATCTCATTTCACACAGGTTGCCAACATTCACTCTGGTAGGTCACAAGAGAAGGCCAATGATGGAGGGAAGGCCCCTCGAGCAGGGGCCTTCCCTCCACCATTGGCAAGATAGCCACGTGTGGAGGACACCAACCACCCTTCTCTTCCAGAGAACTTTTTGTGGCAGTGAAGTGGGTTGGTGAGCGGGAATTTGGTCACTAGTTGTCAGGTGTGTGGGAGGACACGTGAGACTGACGACACAAGGCGGGTTGACAGCAGCTTGTCTAGGCACAAGGTGGGTGGACATTAAAGTGATGGAATATAAATGGAAAAATCCTTGGGATTGCGGATAGTGGATAGCAAGTAAGCTGGGTACAATTTGGTCCGCCTTCTAAGACATTCCTAAGACTGGGTATGCCATCATTCTCCTACTGAATTAGGAAATTTCTCTCTCTCTCCCTCTCTCACTTTCCCTCTCTCTCTCTCCCTTCATTAAATGTTGTATGGGTGATGTTTATATAATTTAATTGATTTTCACACACTAGAGTGACTTGTGGGTGAGTAATTGATTACCAGTTACCTGAATACATACACCACAGAACTTATTTTTTTCTTAAGTTTTCACAAGAAAAACAAGTTGTGCCGATATAATATGACATCATCCAGAATAGAATGAAACAATTGACTTCATAATCTACGATCATGTTTTAAATTATTATAAATATATTTTAAATGCTTATAGGAGGAAAAGAAAATAAACAATCCCTGCTATATATTTGACCTTCATTATGCTGTAGCTATAACACTCTTCACTGTATCATATGAGGGGCCTATGAGCGCTCTTCAGTGGCTCCAAATGTCTCTAAAAGTCAGGAAAGTATTTACACGTTCTTCCCAGATGGAATATTTAATTTTCTTTTATTATTAAAAATTCCGCTTTAACTTTCACCCCTCCCCCCATTAACACACACACAAAATGAACGTTATTTATGGAATATTATTAAATTTCTTTCCAATAACCTTACCAGTAAATGTATTTTGTCCCAGTAGATCACTTTGCAACACCTAAACTCCACTTAATCACTACTTAAAAAGGAAAATATACTGTGGAAAATTAAATACCAATATATGAAGGAAAATAAGTATGACATTAAAATAATTTTGCTGAAGTACCATTTAGACAAGGTTAATGGAAGGGGAATAATATAGGACACACTGAGAGTATTTCAAAGATCTGTAAACTATTTTGACAAGGCATTCAGAATATACTGGTTAAGGTTACACTTTCAGTTCAACTACAGTTCGCTTATTAAAATACATTTCATCTGCTGGGCTACCCACAGCCAAGGTCCGTTTCCTCGTCTCATTGTCCTCTGACACCTAAGGTCTGGCCCTTTATGCTCCTGCCCATTATGAAGGAACAAGACTTCCCTTGAATTATTCCCTTACATGTCACCACTAGTGGACAGGCTGACACATAGCATCACACTAGATAAATCAACAGACTCCTAGGTGCATCTCGGGTACAACAACACGTAGATATCTCTTAGATTTTAAATATATAATACAGGTAGACTTTAAGTAGACAATTCAGGTAGTCTTCATGTAGACACCAGAAGGGGGTTGCTAAGGAACATAAGAATAACAATACAAATTAATGAGTGTTGACATCAGTGTGAGGTGCCGGGTTTTGCTGGTATACACGCACTCTCTCCATTGTCTTCGATGAATGCGCTGTTAGTGATGGTCATTTATGATGTGTTCCATAAGTTCAACTTGCACTTCCATATATAATGGAAGCAGACACATCTAGTCAGCTGTGCTCCACGGGTTCACCAACACTGCTATATGAGTAAACAATGCTATCAGTTATTAACCTGGAATGACGTGCTGGCATCCTAACTTTCACCCTAATTTTCGCTACATATAACACTTGTTAGCAATGCTAAATGCGTTCACTTTTTTTTTTTTTTTTTTTAGTTTTGTGAAGTTTTATTTATCATACTGTGTCCACCAGGGTGAGTAAGAGCTAGATCTATACAGTACATGTGACCTTTCCCGTGACCCAAGTTTTGTTGGACTGTATATTAAGGAGCAATGTCACTCTTATTGAGAATGTACTGAAACACTAAACCTTAACATTTTAAACACTTACCTCCCCGTTCCTTTAATCCACTCTATCATATCCCAATCATTCTAATCTTCTCTTTTTTTGTGCCTATCCTCTATCCCCTTCCCTAATCTCTCCAAGTCTTAGTCTTCGTCGTCCTTGTCCTCTCGTCCTCGTCCTCGAGAACATGTCCAACAAATTTCCTGCGGCTGAGCCTGGAGGAGCAGGAGCGTCATCTTGAACACACGACTCCACAGCCACAAAAACTTTACAAGCTTCGGTAAGCCTGACCTGAGTAGGGGCTTTGAGGCGCCCAGCAATGGATTCACTGCTATCCTTTCTGGGCCATGCAGTCGGAGGGAGATTGAATAAAAACACACGCACGCAGCCCAAGTAAACACACAATCCACTCTGGTCCTTGCAGGAGGAGGGAGACAAAACAACGCTCACTCCCGCAACCCTAGAACACGTATGCACGCACGCACACGCACGCACACGCACGCACACGCACGCACACGCACGCAAACACGCACACACACACAAATGTAGTTCCAATTTTTAAAAAAAAGAGACAGGAATGTAGCACTAAACTACAGATCAGTGTCACTGACATATATAGTATACAAAGTCATGGAGAAGATTATCAGAAGAGTGGTGGAGCACCTAGAAAGGAATGAGCTTATCAACGATGGCCAACACGGTTTCAGGGACGGGAAATCCTGTGTCACAAACCTACTGGAGTTCTACGACAGGGTGACAGCAATAAGACAAGAGAGAGAGGGGTGGGTAGATTGCATATTCTTGGACTGTAAGAAGGCATTTGACACAGTTCCACACAAGAAGCTAGTGCAGAAGCTGGAGGACCAGGCAGGGATAACAGGGAAGGCACTTCAATGGATCAGGGAATACCTGTCAGGAAGACAGCAGCGAGTCATGGTACGTGGCGAAGTGTCAGAGTGGGCGCCGGTGACGAGTGGGGTTCCACAGGGGTCAGTCCTAGGACCAGTGCTGTTTCTGGTATTTGTGAACGACATGACGGAAGGAATAGACTCTGAAGTGTCCCTGTTTGCAGATGATATGAAGTTGATGAGAAGAATTCAATCGAACGAGGACCAGGCAGAACTACAAAGGGATCTGGACAGGCTGCAAGCCTGGTCCAGCAATTGGCTCCTGGAGTTCAACCCCACCAAGTGCAAAGTCATGAAGATTGGAGAAGGGCAAAGAAGACCGCAGACGGAGTACAGCCTAGGGGGCCAGAGACTACAAACCTCACTCAAGGAAAAAGATCTTGGGGTGAGTATAACACCAGGCACATCTCCTGAGGCGCACATCAACCAAATAACTGCTGCAGCATATGGGCGACTAGCAAACCTAAGAACAGCATTCCGACATCTTAAAGAATCGTTCAGGACCCTGTACACTGTGTACGTTAGGCCCATACTGGAGTATGCGGCGCCATTTTGGAACCCACACCTAGCCAAGCACGTAAAGAAGCTAGAGAAAGTGCAAAGGTTTGCAACAAGACTAGTCCCGGAGCTAAGGGGTATGTCCTACGAGGAGAGGTTAAGGGAAATCGACCTGACGACACTGGAGGACAGGAGAGATAAGGGGGACATGATAACGACATATAAGATACTGAGAGGAATTGACAAGGTGGACAAAGAATGTTCCAGAGATGGGACACAGCAACAAGGGGACACAATGGAAATAAATGGTATAAAATACCGACACAATGGAAAAATAAACACATAAGCAGTATAATGTGATCCTTTATTGACAACGTTTCGCCCACGCAGTGGGCTTTATGATAAAGCCCACTGCGTGGGCGAAACGTTGTCAATAAAGGATCACATTATACTGCTTATGTGTTTATTTTTCCAAGGGGACACAGTTGGAAGTTGAAGACTCAGATAAATCACAGAGATGTTAGGAAGTATTTCTTCAGTCACAGAGTGGTCGGGAAGTGGAATAGTTTAGGAAGTGATGTAGTGGAGGCAGGCTCCATACATAGCTTTAAGAAGAGGTATGATAAAGCTCATGGCGCAGGGAGAGTGACCCAGTAGCGGCCAGTGAAGAGGCGGGCCCAGGAGCTATGACTCGACCCCTGCAACCACAACTAGGTGAGTACAATTATCGAAACAGGGCAGTTATCTGAGGTGTGGAAGACAGCAAATGTAATCCCAATTTTTAGGAAAGGAGACAGGAACGCAGCATTAAACTACAGACCAGTGACACTGACATGTATAGTATGCAAAATTATTGAGAAAATTATCAGGAGAAGAGTGGTGGAGCACCTAGAAAGGAATGAGCATATTCACGACAACCACCATGGTTTCAGGGATGGGAAATCCTGTGTCACAAACCTACTGGAGTTCTATGACAAGGTGTCAAAAGTAAGACAAGAAAGAGAGGGGTGGGTAGACTGTGTTTTCTTGGACAGTAAAAAGGTTTTTGACAAAGTTCCACAAAATAGATTAGTGAAAAAATTGGAAGACCAGGCAAGTATAACAGGGAAGGCACTGCAATGGATCAGGGAATACCTGACAGGAAGGCAACAGCGAGTCATGGTACGTGGCGAGGTGTCAGACTGGGCGCCTCTGATGAGCTATGTTCTACAGGGGTCAGTCCTAGGACCGGTGCTATTACTGGTATATGTGAATGACATGACGGACGAGGATCAGGCAGGACTACAAAGGGATCTGGATAGGCTGCAAGCCTGGTCCAGCAACTGGCTCCTAGAGTTTAACCCCACCAAGTGCAAAGTCATGAAGATCGGGGAAGGGCAAAGAAGACCGCAGAGAGAGAGAACAGTACTAGGGGAGCCAAAGACTGCAATACTCACTCAAGGGAAAAGGATCTTGGGGTGAGCATAATACCGAGCACATCTCCTGTGGCGCACAACCAAGTAACTGCTGCAGCATATGGGCGTCTGGCAAATCTAAGAATAGCGCTCCGACAACTCAGTAAGGAATCGTTCAGGACTCTGTAAACCGTGTACGTCAGGCCCATATTGGAGTATGTAGCACCAGTTTGGAACCCACACCTGGTCAAACACGTCAAGAAATTAAAGAAAGCGCAAAGGTTTGCAACAAGACTAGTCCCAGAGCTAAGGGGAATGCCCTACGAGGAGAGATTAAGGGGAATCAATCTGACGACACTGGATTACAGGAGAGATAGGAGGGATATGATAACGACATATAAAATACTGAGAAAAATTGACAAGGTGGACAAAGACAGGATGTTCCAGAGATGGGACACAGCAACAAGGGGTCACAGTTGGAAGTTGATGACTCAGATGAATCAAAGGGATGATAGAAAGTATTTCTTCAATCACAGAGTTGTCAGGAAGTGGAATAGTCTGGGAAGTGATGTAGTGGAGGCAGGATCCATACATAGCTTTAAGAAGAGGTATGATAAAGCTCATGGAGCAGGAAGAGTGACCCAGTAGCGACCAGTGAAGAGGCGGGGCCAAGAGCTATTACTCGACCCCTGTAACCACAACTAGGTGAGTACATACCACAACTGATCTAGTGTCTATCGACAAGTACCTTTGACAACTAGTAAGTAAGTACACACACACACACACACACACACACACACACACACACACTCTCCTCTCTCTCTCTCCTCTCTCTCTCTCTCTCTCTCTCTCTCTCTCTCTCTCTCTCTCTCTCTCTCTTAGAAACGCTTTCATTAAACAATCAAAAGAGGAAAGCATGCACCGGAAGTACGTCGGTGAAGGAGAAAAAAGCCCAAACACTCGTATAGGAAATGAGAAAACTGAAGGAGGATCTTGGGAGATAAAATGGGGTAAAATTGGAGATAGCATAAGGACTGGCGAGAGCAATCAAACAGCAGGAAAATAAACCTTTTGCAGAAATTCTCAAAGGAAACTGGACAGTACAGAAGATGACATGAGAAATAGCAAAGGAACGTACATGAGAAATGGCAAAGGAACGTACATGAGAAATGGCAAAGGAACGTACATGAGAAATGGCAAAGGAACGTACATGAGAAATAGCAAAGGAACGTACATGAGAAATGGCAAAGGAACGTACATGAGAAATGGCAAAGAAACGTGCATGATAAATGGCAAAGGAACGTACATGAGAAATGGCAAAGGAACGTACATGAGAAATAGCAAAGGAACGTACATGAGAAATGGCAAAGGAACGTACATGAGAAATAGCAAAGGAACTTACATGAGAAATAGCAAAGGAACTTACATGAGAAATAGCAAAGGAACTTACATGAGAAATAGCAAAGGAACTTACATGAGAAATAGCAAAGAAACTTACATGAGAAATAGCAAAGGAACGTACATGAGAAATAGCAAAGGAACGTACATGAGAAATAGCAAAGGAACGTACATGAGAAATAGCAAAAGAACTTACATGAGAAATAGCAAAGGAACGTACATGAGAAATAGCAGAGGAACTTAAATGAGAAATAGCAAAAGGAAGGTATAATAACTGACAAAGCAGTCTGTGTTGAAAGAAAATCTTGGCAATCGTTGAATAAATAAACAAAAACAAGAAGTACAACAAGAGGTTCTGAAGGATTTTCAATCGTAAAAGATGACCATTCAATAGGACTATTTTTTCAGAAGTAATGTAAGGCAGAATATAATACAGACTGCAGTGTTGAGGAGAATGTGAAGGTACTGATGTATGTACCTAGACAGACAGGGAGAAAAAAAGAGGGAATGGTTGAGAGGACAAGTCAAAAATTAAAAAAAAATAGGAAAATAAAACAGGAGAGGTTATAAGAGGAGAGGAAACTCAGCCTCTTTTGTCCAACCCTCCATTAAAACTACCTCATAGTCAAACCTCCCTCATCAGAAAAGCACAGCAAACAGAATAACAGATAGGAGTGACAAACAGAACGAATATTAGACTCATCATCTGACTTTATAACTTCCCCAATGTCAAACTTAACTATGATGATAAGATATGCAATATATTTAATAAGATATCTAGTACAGAGGAAAGAAAGGTTAAACGGATGATGGAGAGGACTGGCCCAGCTAAACAGAAACAAAACCAATCATCCTGACAAACGTATGTTTCTTTAAGTCAGCGGGAGAAAACCCCGTAATGAATATTTAAAAGGAAGAGCCAGACGCTGAGACTCCATCCCTGCAACCAGAAATACAAGAGTTCAAATTGACGAGTGTGCACACAAACAAAAAATAAAGAGCCACGCCATAGATTGACACTATATTGCAGTGGTTCTCCGCCTCACTGCCCCAGTTCACACAGAATATACGTGTTTGCGGCGATGTGCAAGCCGATCAAGATGATATACGTATATGGTTTAAACTGATCCATAACCATGGGTTTGCACGTGAGATACAGTGAGTTCATTGACATTAAGAGAAGTCTCGCTTCAGCTTGGTGCCTGAGAGAGAGCCGAGGTTCCTAGCATCCAGCCTTTCTCACAATCCCGCAAACTGCCCCGATAGGATTACTATCTATCCCTAGAACAATTTCAAGCTTTTAGCATGGGATTATACCTGTATGTGGACTCTGTATGACACATACATCCATCACGGAGTTGAGCAAGACGGAGGTGCTGCTGATCATAGGAAAGAGTACAAGATCACCAAGTAAAGGGACTTAAGTTATTACTTCCAATTTGTCCCAGTGGTATCGGAAGTCTTGGGGAAAGAATGCCACACGTTTCCTCTAAGAAGTGGGTTCCAGGTTTATTAGCACCACTAGAGACCCAAGGGCGGCCACTTTCATGTTTCAGCATCTCTGTGTGGCCATCCAGAAAGGAAATGTTTGCTGCATATTTGTCTCGCATCAAACTTTAGAGGAGCTGAAGTAGATTCATAATCTTAGTTGATATGTTGTACTTTTGCATTCTTGTTTGTGCTTTTAAAATAATCCCTAACATATTGACCATACACACACACTAAAATTAATTTGTTTCAGATAAAATAAAATCTGATAATCCGAAACAACCAATCATAGTGAACTTCTTACTCCTGAGAGCCAATCATCTCGCTCTCTCCGCCCCAGAGAGCCAGTAAGAGATCCCAACGAGACAAGTTAAGTAGGAAATTTGAAAGACTGTTCTGATAATTTTATCACGTAAGGTCGAGTTGAGGTTTAAGTTCCTTGGAAAATTCGCCCTTTTCAAACACTGTGATCAGAGATGATCACAGTGTTAGATGTCGGAGGAATACATACAAGTAAAATAATGAAACAAAGTCAGTGATGGAAAGACTTAATGTGAAGTAGGAAGGGCAAGAAGACAGTGTCAGGTAAGCAGATATGTTGGAAGACAGCCAGGGTTATGTTGGAAGACAGCCAGGGTTATGTTGGAAGACAGCCAGGGTTATGTTGGAAGACAGCAGCCAGGGTTATGTTGGAAGACAGCAGCCAGGGTTATGTTGGAAGACAGCAGCCAGGGTTATGTTGGAAGACAGCAGCCAGGGTTATGTTGGAAGACAGCAGCCAGGGTTATGTTGGAAGACAGCAGCCAGGGTTATGTTGGAAGACAGCAGCCAGGGTTATGTTGGAAGACAGCAGCCAGGGTTATGTTGGAAGACAGCAGCCAGGGTTATGTTGGAAGACAGCAGCCAGGGTTATGTTGGAAGACAGCAGCCAGGGTTATGTTGGAAGACAGCAGCCAGGGTTATGTTGGAAGACAGCAGCCAGGGTTATGTTGGAAGACAGCAGCCAGGGTTATGTTGGAAGACAGCAGCCAGGGTTATGTTGAAGACAGCAGCCAGGGTTATGTTGGAAGACAGCAGCCAGGGTTATGTTGAAGACAGCAGCCAGGGTTATGTTGGAAGACAGCAGCCAGGGTTATGTTGAAGACAGCAGCCAGGGTTATGTTGAAGACAGCAGCCAGGGTTATGTTGGAAGAGTCGCTAGGGTAAATGTCAGTCAATGGTGCTGGTTATGCTGGGGAGATGCTATGCTGGTAGACAGGTGCTTGATGCTGGTTGGAATGCTGATGCTGGTGAAGGTGCTGATGCTGGTGATGGAGATGCTGATGCTGGTGAAGGTGCTTGATGGAGATGCTGGTGGTGCTGTGAAGCCAGCAGCCGGTGAAGGTGCTGATCTGGTGAAGTCTGATGCCGGTGAATGCTGTGAGGAGGTCTTGATGCCGGTGAAGGTGCTTAGTCTGGCGAAGTGCGAGGTCTTGATGCCGGTGAAGGTGCTGGTGAAGGTCTTGATGCCGGTGAAGGTGCTGATGCTGGTGAAGGTCTTGATGCCGGTGAAGTCTTGATGTGGTTGAAGTCTTGATGCTGGTGAAGGTCAGTATCTGATGCGTGAAGGTCTGATGCTGGTGAAGGTGCTGATGCTGGTGAAGGTGCTTGATGCCGGTGAAGTGCTGATGCTGGTGAAGGTCTTGATGCCGTGAAGTGTGCCGGTGAAGGTCTGATGCGTGAAGGTTGCCGGTGAAGGTCTTGATGCCGGTGAAGGTCTGATGCGGTGAAGGTCTTGATGCCGGTGAAGCTGATGCTGGTGAAGGTCTTGATGCCGGTGAAGTCTTGATGCTGGTGAAGGTCTTGATGCCGGTGAAGGTCTTGATGCTGGTGAAGGTCTTGATGCTGGTGAAGGTCTTGATGCTGGTGAAGGTCTTGATGCTGGTGAAGGTCTTGATGCTGGTGAAGGTCTTGATGCTGGTGAAGGTCTTGATGCAGGTGAAGGTCTTGATGCGGTGAAGTCTGATGCTGAAGGTCTTGATGCGGTGAAGGTCTTGATGCGGTGAAGGTCTTGATGCCGGTGAAGGTCTTGATGCCGGTGAAGGTCTTGATGCGGTGAAGGTCTTGATGCCGGTGAAGGTCTTGATGCCGTGAAGGTCTTGATGCCGGTGAAGGTCTTGATGCCGTGAAGGTCTTGATGCCGGTGAAGTGTTGATGCCGGTGAAGGTCTTGATGCCGGTGAAGGTTTGATGCCGGTGAAGGTTTGATGCCGGTGAAGGTGTTGTGCATGAAGGTCTTGATGCCGGTGAAGGTGTTGATGCCGGTGAAGGTGTTGATGCCGGTGAAGGTGTTGATGCCGGTGAAGGTGTTGATGCCGGTGAAGGTGTTGATGCCGGTGAAGGTGTTGATGCCGGTGAAGGTGTTGATGCCGGTGAAGGTGTTGATGCTGTGAAGGTGTTGATCCGTGAAGGTGTTGATGCCGGTGAAGGTGTTGATGCCGGTGAAGGTCTTGATGCCGGTGAATGTCTTGATGCCGGTGAAGGTGTTGATGCCGGTGAAGGTGTTGATGCCGGTGAAGGTGCTGATGCCGGTGAAGGTCTTGATGCCGGTGAAGGTCTTGATGGTGGTGAAGGTGCTGATGCTGGTGAAGGTGTTGATGTCGGTGAAGGTGCTGGTGAAGGTGCTGATGCCGGTGAAGGTCTTGATGCTGGTGAAGGTGCTGATGCTGGTGAAGGTGTTGATGTCTGTGAAGGTGCTGGTGAAGGTCTTGATGCTGGTGAAGGTCTTGATGCCGGTGAAGGTCTTGATGCCGGTGAAGGTCTTGATGTCGTGAAGGTGCGTGAAGGTCTGATGCCGGTGAAGGTCTTGATGCCGGTGAAGGTCTTGATGCCGGTGAAGGTCTTGATGCCGGTGAAGGTCTTGATGCCGGTGAAGGTCTTGATGCCGGTGAAGGTGTTGATGCTGGTGAAGGTCTTGATGCTGGTGAAGGTGCTGATGCTGGTGAAGGTCTTGATGCCGGTTAAGGTCTTGATGCTGGTGAAGGTGCTGATGCCGGTGAAGGTGCTGATGCGGTGAAGGTCTGATGCCGGTGAAGGTCTTGATGCCGGTGAAGGTCTTGATGGTGGTGAAGGTGCTGATGCTGGTGAAGGTGTTGATGTCGGTGAAGGTGCTGGTGAAGGTGCTGATGCTGGTGAAGGTGTTGATGCCGGTGAAGGTGCTGGTGAAGGTGCTGATGCCCGTGAAGGTGTTGATGCCGGTGAAGGTGCTGATGCTGTTGAAGGTCTTGATGCGGTGAAGGTGCTTGGGAAGGTGCTGATCTGGTGAAGGTGTTGATGCTGGTGAAGGTGCTGATGCTGGTGAAGGTGTTGATGCTGGTGAAGGTGTTGATGCCGGTGAAGGTGCTATGCTGGTGAAGGTCTTGATGCTGGTGAAGGTGCTGATGCTGGTGAAGGTGCTGATGCTGGTGAAGGTGTTGATGCTGGTGAAGGTGCTGATGCTGGTGAAGGTCTTGATGCCGGTGAAGGTGCTGATGCTGGTGAAGGTCTTGATGCCGGTGAAGGTGCTGATGCTGGTGAAGGTCTTGATGCCGGTGAAGGTCTTGATGCTGGTGAAGGTCTTGATGCCGTTGAAGGTGCTGATGCTGGTGAAGGTGCTGATGCCGATGAAGGTGTTGATGCTGGTGAAGGTCTTGATGCCGTTGAAGGTGCTGATGCTGGTGAAGGTCTTGATGCTGGTGAAGGTCTTGATGCTGGTGAAGGTCTTGATGCTGGTGAAGGTCTTGATGCCGTTGAAGGTGCTGATGCCGTTGAAGGTGCTGATGCTGGTGAAGGTCTTATGCTGGTGAAGGTCTTGATGCCGTGAAGGTCTGATGCCGTGAAGGTGTTGATGCCTGGTGGATGAGGTGTTGATGCGGTGAAGGTCTTGATGCCGGTGAAGGTCTTGATGCCGTGAAGGTTTGATGCCGGTGAAGGTCTTGATGCCGGTGAAGGTCTTGATGCCGGTGAAGGTCTTGATGCCGGTGAAGGTCTTGATGCCGGTGAAGGTCTTGATGCCGGTGAAGGTCTTGATGCCGGTGAAGGTCTTGATGCCGGTGAAGGTCTTGATGCCGGTGAAGGTGTTGATGCCGGTGAAGGTCTTGATGCCGGTGAAGGTCTTGATGCTGGTGAAGGTCTTGATGCCGGTGAAGGTGTTGATGCTGGTGAAGGTGCTGATGCCGGTGAAGGTGCTGGTGAAGGTGCTGATGCCGGTGAAGGTGCTGATGCTGGTGAAGGTCTTGATGCTGGTGAAGGTGCTGATGCTGGTTAAGGTGTTGATGCCGCTGAAGGTGCTGATGCTGGTGATGGTCTTGATGCCGTTGAAGATCTTGATGCCGTTGAAGGTCTTGATGCCGGTGAAGGTGCTGATGCTGGTGAAGGTGTTGATGTTAGTGTCGTTGATGTTAGTAATACTGGTGCCTGTGATGATCATTCTTATCATGCTAGTGCAAGTGATGCTGGTACTGTTGATGTTAATTAATCTTGTGCTAGTCATGTTGAGGCTGGAGTTGTTAATGTTATAGATGTGATGATAGTTCTGTTGATGTTACAGTTGGGGATGTTGATGAGCTGTGAATGATAATTTAGGTGTTGATGCTGCTGATGGCAGCGGATTTATAGGTATTGAAGATGATGTTACTGGTGATCCAAGTGCTGGTAATGGCCAGAAATTGATATTATTACATTAATGGTTTAGAAAACCTACGAGTGGATAATGAGACACTTGTGGAAAAGTTTCACCAGTCAATGGCTTCATCAGTCCAATACAGAGAAAAACGGTGGAAGATAAGTACTCATAGATTGAGCACATCCTCTCCAGTTTGAGGGACTGATTACCTCGAATTTATCTTCCATAGTTTTTCTCTGCATTGGACTGATGAAGCCAATGGCTGCCGAAACGTTTCCCGAATAAAGATACATAAGTGTTGCTGAAGTGTCACATGAGTAACTGATATTAATGCTGGGGATATATTTTCTGGTGGAGCTCTAACTAAAGATGGTGGTGGTGGTGCTGGAAATAATGAGCTGGTGAACAAAAGTTGCAAATCTCACTAAGGGAGGAGACGTTGAGGCGAGAATGTATCTTTGGTAAACATAAACCGAATTACTTCTGTATAAACCATACCACGGGTGGGGTTCGAACCCGCGGTCAGATAGTCTCAAAACTCCAGACCGTCGCGTAAGCCACTGGGTCAGCTAGCTTCAATAAGATTCATCCAACTAGATATATTTCTACGCCATAGGAAGGTTAGCATAGGCACCAATGTGTCCACAAATGCAAGTTTTTACAGACGAATCTCCCGCTACTTCTGCATATTTAGGAAATATACAAATATATTTATCAGCAATCTCAAAAAAAGGCATTCACTAGGCTATATACGAAATTTGTTAGGTTCATCTTTGAGTGTGAAGCACCAGAACGGAACTCATTTCAGATTAAGCAGGTCAAGTACCTGGAAAATAAGCAGAGGTTTGTAGCTAGAGTTATTTGAGCTCTGAGGAGAGAATAAAGAAAATAAAATTGATGAGAGAGGACAGGCAAAGGGGACCTGATAACTACTTAAAAATACACTGAGAATAATCAATAGAACACATAGGATGAATATTAAAATGGTATGAAATACCGACAGGTTATGTAAGAAACACATTCAGCAGTTGGGTATATTTATTTCGAAACGTTTCGCCTACACAGTAGGCTTCTTCAGTGTAGATGAATGGTTCAGAGAACCGACAAGTTATAAATTAGACACATATGCAACAGTTGGGTATCTTTATTGAGGAAACGTTTCGCCACACAGTGGCTTCATCAGTCCAATACACAGTAGAAAGTTGTAAGGAGAGGAGGAATTTGAGGTAATCAGTCCCTTGGCGTGGAGTCGATGTGTTCAGTCCATCAATCTTGTAGAAAGTACAGCAAAGGGCCGTAGAGATGGCTTGTATACTGTAGTCAGTATACTGTAGTCAGTATATAAGCCACCTCTACGGCCCTGTGCTGTACTTTCTACAAGATTGATGGACTGAACACATCGACTCCACGCCAAGGGACTGATTACCTCAAATTCCTCCTCTCCTTACAACTTTCTACTGTGTATTGGACTGATGAAGCCACTGTGTGGCGAAACGTTTCCTCAATAAAGATACCCAAGTGTTGCATATGTGTCTAATTTATAGGCTTCTTCAGTCGAGTACAGAAAAGTTGGTAGAAGAAGAAGAGATGTGAAGACGATGTAATCAGTCCATCAGCCTTGAAGACGTAGTTTTGAGGTGGTCAGTCCCTCAGGTAAACGAGGGCTGCTGGAAGTAAAACAGCAGTGTAGTCACATGGATGTTAGGAAATATTGCTTCAGCCTCTAAGTGGTCAGGAAACTGGAGACAACAGAGGGCGAGATTTTCCAGAGGAAATATTACTTATCTATGATGGAGCAATTGGGAGAGTGCTGTATAACGGAAGTCTAGCATTTTTATAATTGCTAGACTTCCTTTATACAGCACTTTCAGTTGTTCCATCATAGCTAAGTAATTTTTTCCTGTGGGGAGGAACCTCGCCTTATACTGTTTCCAGTTTCAAGTTAGGTATCTTTATTCCGGAACGTTTGAAAATGGTAGAGGCAGGATTCATACATAGCTTTAAGTAAAGGTATGATAGGGCTCATAAAGCGAGAAAAGAGAGAATTCATAGCCTCCAGTTAAAAGACGGAGCCACGAATTGACACCCGACTCCTGAAATCAATAATAGGTGTATGTGTACGTACGTACATCCAGCCACGCACGAAAACAGCATTAAATACAGACTAGTGATATATATAGTATGTAAAGTCATGAAAAAGATTATCAGAAGAGTGGCTAGCACCTAGAAAGGAGTGGGCTCCTACAAGAAAAGCAGGTCGGCTACAGCGAAAGAAAATCCTGTGTCACCAGGCCCCAGGCCTGGTGACAAAAGTTCTCGCTTCACATGCTGAGTGTCCGGGTTCGATTCCAGGCAAGGGTGGGAGCATTGGGCGTGTTTACTTACACCGGTTGTCCATGCTCACCCATTAGTAAAAATGGGTACCTGGGTGTTAGTCGACTGGTGTGGGTCTCATCCTGGGTCAAAATTACATAAGAACATAAAGAAGGAACACTGCAGCAGGCCTACTGACCCATGCGAGGCAGGTCTATGTCACTTCCCGGCTTAGACCAATGACCACCTAGTCAGGTCACTTCCACTTAAGGAAGGAGCACAGCATAAGACCTAGTAGCACAAGCTAGTCAGGTCCAACTCACACCCACACCCACTCATGTATTTATCTAACCTATTTTTAGAACTACACAACGTCTTAGCTTCTATGACGGTACTCGGGAGTTTGTTCCACTCATCCACAACTCTATTACCAAACCAGTGCTTTCCTATATCCTTCCTGAATCTGAAATTTTCCAACTTGAAACCATTGCTACGAGTCCTGTCTTGGCTGGATATTTTCAGCACGCTATTTACATCCCCTTTATTTATTCCTGTTTTCCATTTATACACCTCAATCATATCTCCCCTAATTCTACGCCTTTCTAGAGAGTGCAGATTCAGGGCCCTCAGTCTATCTTCATAGGGAAGATTTCTGATACATGGGATCAACTTTGTCATTCTCCTCTGTATATTTTTTTAGTGCATTTATATCCATTCTGTAATACAGTGACCAGAACTGTGCAGCATAATCTAAATGAGGCCTAACCAAGGATATATAGAGTTGAAGAACAACCTGAGGACTTCTATTTTTTTACTTCATGATATGAAGCCAAGAATTCTGTTAGCTTTGTTGCAACCACTTGTGCACTGACAGCACTGTTGTCTTTGTTTCAGATTATTGCTAACCAGAACTCATAAATCCTTTTCGAAACCAGTGGTATTAAGATCTACATTATTCAGTTTTTATGTGGCATGGTTCTTGTCCTATCCAACATTTAGAACTTTGCATTTGTCTATATTAAACTGCATCTGCCACTTCTCCGACCACTGCATCAGTCTATTCAAATCACCCTGGAGTGCTCTAATGTCCTCATTAGAATGAATTGGACGGCCTATTTTGGTGTCATCAGCAAATTTGCTTATGTCGCTATTTATTCCCTCATCTATGTCGTTTATGTAAATTGTGAACAACACGGGGCCCAGCACTGACCCCTGCGGAACACCGCTCGTGACGTGCCTCCACTCTGATTTCTCCCTATTTATGCAAACTCTGTTGCCTGTTCGTCAACCATTCCTCTACCCAGGAAAAAAACTCTCCTATTCCGAGTGCCTTAAGTTTACTCAATAGCCTCTGATGTGGAACTCTATCGAAAGCCTTACTAAAGTCCATATACACAATATCATATTCATTACCATGACCTAATTTGCCCGAAATGCTCAGCATAACAAGGGGCTTTCTATATAGTAGTATGTCATTGATGTCAGCTAGGACTGTATACCTTGTACTTGTAGAAATAAAATTATTATTATTATTATTATACTGGAGTTGTACGACAAGGTATCAAAAGTAAAACTGAAGGATGGGTGAATTGCATTTTCTTGTACTGATAGAAGGCTTTTGACACAGGGACGAAGGAAGGTAAAGAGGAAGAAGGCAAAGAGGAAGAAAGGAAGAAAAAAAGGAAGGAAGAAAAGAATGAAGGAAGAAAAGAATGAAGGAAAGAAGGATTGGGATGGAAGGTCTCGAACACAATAAGCTGACAACAGGGAAGAAATCAAGAGATTCAGCGACGTAAGAATCTGGGGAGAGGAGGTAGTGGAAATTGAATAAACAGAAAGAAAAGAGTTAGTTGTTACTGTTGCTTCCATCCTAAGATGGAATCAGGATACAGCGTGATAACTTATTGAGAAAGAGATAGAGAGACAGAAACAGAGAGACAGAAACAGAGAGACAGAAACAGAGAGACAGAAACAGAGAGACAGAAACAGAGAGACAGACAGAAGACAGAAACGAGAGACAGAAACAGAGAGACAGAAACAGAAGACAGAAACAGAGAGACAGAAACAGAGAGACAGAAACAGAGAGCAGAAACAGAGAGACAGAAACAGAGAGACAGAAACAGGAGACAGAAACAGAGAGACAGAAACAGAGAGAACAGAAGACAGAGAGACAGAAACAGAGAGACAGAAACAGAGAGACAGAAACAGAGAGACAGAAACAGAGAGACAGAAACAGAGAGACAGAAACAGAGAGACAGAAACAGAGAGACAGAAACAGAGAGACAGAAACAGAGAGACAGAAACAGAGAGACAGAACAGAGAACAGAAACAGAGAGACAGAAACAGAGAGACAGAAACAGAGAGACAGAAACAGAGAGACAGAAACAGAGAGACAGAAACAGAGAGACAGAAACAGAGAGACAGAAACAGAGAGACAGAAACAGAGAGACAGAAACAGAGAGACAGAAACAGAGAGACAGAAACAGAGAGACAGAAACAGAGAGACAGAAACAGAGAGACAGAAACAGAGAGACAGAAAGCAGAGAGACAGAAACAGAGAGACAGAAACAGAGAGACAGAAACAGAGAGACAGAAAAGAGAGACAGAAGCAGAGAGGAAAGCAGAGAAGAAACAGAGACAGAAACAGAGAGACAGAAACAGAGAGACAGAAACAGAGAGACAGAAGCAGAGAGACAGAAGCAGAGAGACAGAAGCAGAGAGACAGAAGCAGAGAGACAGAAGCAGAGAGACAGAAGCAGAGAGACAGAAGCAGAGAGACAGAAACAGAGAGACAGAAACAGAGAGACAGAAACAGAGAGACAGAAACAGAGAGACAGAAACAGAGAGACAGAAACAGAGAGACAGAGAAACAGAGAGACAGAGAAACAGAGAGACAGAGAGACAGAGAGACAGAGAGACAGAGAGACAGAGAGACAGAGAGACAGAGAGACAGAGAACAGAGAGACAGAGAAGACAGAGAGACAGAGAAACAGAGAGACAGAGAAACAGAGAGACAGAGAAACAGAGAGACAGAGAAACAGAGAGACAGAGAAACAGAGAGACAGAGAAACAGAGAGACAGAGAAACAGAGAGACAGAGAAACAGAGAGACAGAGAAACAGAGAGACAGAGAACAGAGAGACAGAGAACAGAGAGACAGAGAAACAGAGAGACAGAGAAACAGAGAGACAGAGAAACAGAGAGACAGAGAAACAGAGAGACAGAGAGACAGAGAAACAGAGAGACAGAGAAACAGAGAGACAGAGAAACAGAGAGACAGAGAAACAGAGAGACAGAGAAACAGAGAGACAGAGAAACAGAGAGACAGAGAACAGAGAGACAGAGAACAGAGAGACAGAGAACAGAGAGACAGAGAGACAGAGAGACAGAGAAACAGAGAGACAGAGAGACAGAGAGACAGAGAAACAGAGAGACAGAGAGACAGAGAGACAGAGAAACAGAGAGACAGAGAAACAGAGAGACAGAGAAACAGAGAGACAGAGAAACAGAGAGACAGAGAGACAGAGAGACAGAGAAACAGAGAGACAGAGAAACAGAGAGACAGAGAGACAGAGAGACAGAGAGACAGAGAGACAGAGAGAGACAGAGAGAACAGAGAGACAGAGAAACAGAGAGACAGAGAGACAGAGAGACAGAGAGACAGAGAGACAGAGAAACAGAGAGACAGAGAACAGAGAGACAGAGAAACAGAGAGACAGAGAAACAGAGACACAGAGAGACAGAGACAGACACAGAGAGACAGAGACAGACACAGAGAGACAGAGACAGACACAGAGAGACAGACACATTACATCTGCATTCTGTTTTTCTTCCAGTGCATCCAAGACTATATCATAGTGATCCAGTAGTTGCGAGAGGCAGGAGCGACCTGATCTGAACCCATATTGCCTTGGATTGTGCAGTTTTGGGGAATTCAAGTGGTTTACAATCGTGCTTCTTGTCACTCTTTCAAAGATTTTTATGATGTGGGAGGTTAGAGCTAATGCTTTGCTGCCGCCTATGTGGAGTGGGGTATATCCGTTGTTTTTAGTGACCGTGGAATTTCCATAGTATACTTAGGGCACGCGAAAGGGGTTTCTTGCAGTTCTTAATGAACACAGAGTTCCACGAGTCTAGGCCTGGGGTTGAACGCATGGGCATGTTGTCAATGCCTTTTTCAAAGTCTAGTAATAATGCTGGCTAGCTTGGAGCCCACCCCTTTTTGTTTAGCTGGCATTTACAAGTGGTAGTTATTCTGCAAAGTCCATTAGAGAAAAATTTAGTGACATATTGGAGCCTTTTTGGAATATCACTAACTTCTTTGCGACTTTCAATATGACTTTAGAAAAAGTTACTAAGCAGCTGACCTCTTACCTCTTCAGTATAATGCTCCACTGCTGAGTCTTCGACCTAGTATGGCACAAGGAAATTTTGGCAAAATTAAAATCACTTGGAGCTAGGCTGTGCTACACCTCCTTTATGATTTGTTTTTCAGAAATATCTCTTAAGAGTAATTCTCAATAGAAGTGTCTACAAGCCACTCAGTTTCTGACAGGGTTTCACATTATGTTGATCCCTGTTGAGCACTAAACCCTTCTGTGAGTTGGACCTTCTTAGCATGTGCCAGTAGGACTGCTACAGTGCTCTCTGTTTTAGGTAGTGGGTGAGGGAGTAAGGTAGTGGGTGAGGGAGTAAGGTAGTGGGTGAGGGAGTAAGGTAGTGGGTGAGAGAGTAAGGTAGTGGGTGAGGGAGTAAGGTAGTGGGTGAGAGAGTAAGGTAGTGGGTGAGGGAGTAAGGTAGTGGGTGAGAGAGTAAGGTAGTGGGTGAGAGAGTAAGGTAGTGGGTGAGAGAGTAAGGTAGTGGGTGAGAGAGTAAGGTAGTGGGTGAGGGAGTAAGGTAGTGGGTGAGAGAGTAAGGTAGTGGGTGAGAGAGTAAGGTAGTGGGTGAGAGAGTAAGGTAGTGGGTGAGAGAGTAAGGTAGTGGGTGAGAGAGTAAGGTAGTGGGTGAGAGAGTAAGGTAGTGGGTGAGAGAGTAAGGTAGTGGGTGAGAGAGTAAGGTAGTGGGTGAGGGAGTAAGGTAGTGGGTGAGGGAGTAAGGTAGTGGGTGAGGTAGTAAGGTAGTGGGTGAGGGAGTAAGGTAGTGGGTGAGGGAGTAAGGTAGTGGGTGAGGGAGTAAGGTAGTGGGTGAGGGAGTAAGGTAGTGGGTGAGGGAGTAAGGTGTGTATTAGGGTAGGCATGGAAGCACAATGATGGGTTAGCAGTGGAAAACACGGGTATGGGGCAGTGGATATCCTGGACACGAAGGGATGCTGGGCAGCGGTACAAAGAAGGAATTTACCTGTGATGGGATCAAGAATTTGACAGCCTTTCAGCAAGTGGCTGCTGAGACATCTGTATACGTCTAATGATCAGTACTGGTCATAGTGACTGTCAGTTATGCCATTCATTAAAGGTTACTATGACACAGTCACTAATGATCACTATGACAGTTACAATTATAACACTTTAACAGTTACAATTATAACACTTTAACAGTTACAATTATAACACTTTAACAGTTACAATTATAACACTTTAACAGTTACTAATGATTTGTGACACAGTCGCCGTTGGTCACTGTGACAGTCAATACTGGCCACTGTGGTACAATCACTACTCTCCACTGTGGTACAGTCACTACTCTCCACTGTGGTACAGTCACTACTCTCCACTGTGGTACAGTCACTACTCTCCACTGTGGTACAGTCACTACTCTCCACTGTGGTACAGTCACTACTCTCCACTGTGGTACAGTCACTACTCTCCACTGTGGTACAGTTACTACTCCACTGTGGTACAGTTACTATTCCACTGTGGTACAGTCACTATCCACTGTGGTACAGTCAACACTGGTCATATCTTCATATCTCGCTTGTGTAATTTCACTACCATAAGAATCTCTCAAGAATGTTGTTTAATGACTAGACAGGTGTAGTGTCTGCGCAGTGCTGTGTAAATCTCTCCAGCTAAATCAACGCAGTTTCCTCTCTCTCTCACACACACATTTGCGTCTCCTTGCTGTTGTAATTTATGCACACGTAAGTAAGTTAGTTTATTCAGGTATACACAAATACATTTACATACATTATCATACATAGCAGCGGGGTTTAAGCGGCTACATATGTTGCCTCGTATCAGATGAGATGTAACTTGCAGTGTTCCTAAGTTCTATAACTAAGCTACAATAATATGCATGTTAACTCTGCACGTAGATAACGTTTGTTTTAGTATGTGCGATTAAAAGGATTTCGTGTCTATAAACTTTTCATCCACCTGCTTGAGTTTCTTCCACTTCTTGAAGGCAGACTCTTCCAAGCTTCCATGTCCCCAGTGGGCTGGATTTTAAGTTGCCTTTCCTGATGGCAAATCTAAACGTTCTTGGTTGGGGGATAACGTACTTGGTTGGGGGATAACGTACTTGGTTGGGGGATAACGTACTTGGTTGGGGGATAACGTATTTGGTTGTGGTGAGCTGTGCTCGGTGACCTTCAGCTTCCTGGGTGTGGTTATGAAATACATTCCTACTTTCGCACAAACCTCCCTGCAGCGTTGTATGATCCTTTCAGGTTTAACGCTTAAATTATTAATAATAATATGAAATAAGAGAAACTAAGTACTGGCCTGGGCGTCTGCTGTGCACACTGACCCATACACTCTTGTCTATCCTTGCGTGATATTCGAGCCTGCCCGTCCAGCTACGCTCCTTGCATGAGAAACTCCCTTCTTTGATGGGCAGATACAGGTCAAACGGGAGGTTCATTGCTGGCCAGGTGAATCAATCGGCTGGGCTTGCACAGCTCTCCACTGTGTGGTGGGGCTATGTATTTAGTTACACCAAGGGAGCACCAGAGAGCGCGCACCATTTTGGTTCTGCATCTGCCACTTATTTCCTTGCAAATTATTCTCCCTAGGGTCTTTTATTTTTTCTAATCTTTCCTTGCTGGACTCCGGAATGGGGAAGCGTGGTGGATAAGGAGCAGAAGGTAATTATTAATATTTTAATAGTATTATTAATGATTCCACTGTACACTTTGTCTACACAAGGACGATTTGCACGTCATTACGATACCCCAAAACATTCCTCTCGTTCTACAGTAAATACTGCTGTTTCAGATCCAGTTTCTGATACGTGTCGACCTCCTCTTTACTATAAAAAGAAATCTCTACGATAGGTTCTATTACCACTGCATAAAGTGGCAGACGATTATTTCAGCCATCCAATCGATCGTACGAGTGGCTGGCCCAAGGGTCACTTTCCTTGCCTAGTACGACTGAGAGAACATGCAAAGTGGGTTAATGATGCTACTCATGCGGATTAGCTAATACAATTAAAAACTGTAGACGAAAAGCGTGTTACTCAGACGTTCTCACCATAAGTGCTGCGGTACAGTCATCTCACGGTTGTACATCAGTGAGCGTTTCCTGAAGGCATAGACGATATTTTCCAGGAAATTCAGTAGCAACTACTATCCATTCTTAAAGTTGCCAAAATAACGTTAGACGGCCATGAACTCCCGCTACCGTGTATTTAACAGCTAACAACTTAATGGTAACTGAGCAGTTATCCATTCTTCAATAGTGCCGGCCAGGCCATAGACTATTTTCTCTTCACTATATTATGTTTATATGGCTATTATTCTGAATGGATTTCCTTTGAATCTCCTTCTTAGGTTTCAGATTCACATAGGCTACACAATATGTTCTCTCTGTTCCTCAGGTGATAAAGGCGGAGATTCTAGCAGGGTCTTCCTTTTCTCCTGAGTCTTTCCAGGTTCCCTAAAATTTCTCTTTTCGTTTTCTCTCCCCTTCTTAAGCACATTCAGTTTTTTCAGGCTCCCATTCAACCAATCCATTAATTTCTACTATCCCTTCCTCGCCACTTCTCAATGAGCTTCCTGGGTCCCCTCCATACCCTAGTGATGTGTTAAAATTCAAGCTCATTACAATTTCCCTTTCCTACCCTTATCTATCGGAAAATGTTATCAATCGCACCTCGTACATTGTCGTTTCCTTCAACTTCAAATCATGAAACGACAGAAGAGATTCCAAGTGAGGTACATAATAGACAATAAAATAATATACATATGCTGAGAGTTTACTTTAATCCCTATTTTAGGTAAAAAACAAATCTTGTTTGGTGGTAAATAGGTTACCTGTAACCTTAATTTTGCGTAGTCAACAGACTTTGAAACCCAATTACATTCAACCTATGTTATTGAAAAGGTAATCAATCATCGTTTGTTTCTTTAATTAACACAACTAAGTTGTCTTCAGCCGAAAATATATCGTCCCAAATAGGAAATTCATATTTTTTTTATTTTTGCCACCACTCAATGAGCCTGAATTTTTCTTTATCATTTATAATTGACAATAATTTAATTTAAATTAAGAATATTCCATTAAAGTGCCCAGAAAATGTGAATAGCAAATACTAGCATAGAATGTGAAATTTTTATGTCAGTAGGAACCAGCATGAAACACAGTCAGGGGGTCACTCCTGGCTCGAGTATATTAGGCACTGAACTAACTTTTACATAACATTATTCAAAGTTAAATAGTGATTTACTGAACTTTGTTCAAAACATCATTAAGGTTACAAACAAATCACACAATAACACCCTATATATGCATTACAGAATCGAACAACAGAAAGTAATGCTAACAAGCAGTACTAAAACAGTACAACTTGAGCACATCAGCTAACACTTCGGTACACAGTACTTCGTTCAGTCTGAGTTATTTACAAGAGAACAATCTCTAACTTCTTTACAACCAACAAGACGCTGTAATATAGGTATACTGCTATTCTACTCTTTGAATAAATTTTGCCACATATAAAGAAGGTTCAGGTTTGATTTTATCACATATTTAAACGGTTTAAATAGAACATCAATAATAGTATCCAGGAAGGTGGAACTCCTAAACGTGAAAGAAAATCCCCACAGCTGTATCAGTCAAACTCACCCTCAAGAAACAGAGAAGTTCTCAATTTCCTAAATTTACACCGAGTATCATGAAAGTATTGAGCTACATTTCCATGGCCTCTTTAACTCTTTTAATTAAACCTCTGGAGAGTGTTGAACTACAGTTACTGACACTTTTGAAGGTGTTGACCTATACAGTTTATAACTGGAGGGTAATACAGGAAGCTTCAGCTACTAGCCCTCCTGATCATTATTATCTACACTTCTGAAGGTTGGAGAACCTGAAGATTGTAGTCCTCCGTAGGGTGGGTAACTACAACTATTACAGCTCCTGAGCATAAGGGCATTGAGATGCAGGGCATTTTTGAGGGTTTTTTTCAACTACATTTCCCAGCATTTTGTGTTGTAAATGTAAACCCCAACAAAAATACTCTAGTTCACTTTACCCTCCTGCTTTAATTCCTTCAACAACTCTCTACTTTAATACTTTATATTACACTAATTAAGATATGCAAATAAATAAGAGATTAGCTCTCAATTTTTCTGTGGTTGTGATTTTCATTTTTTATTGATTTTGAGGTCTTTTTTATTACTTGTATTTTTATTTCTTCTATAGTGATATGTGTTATAAAAGGAGATAAAAGATATGGGCAGTTTATCCATTTGGGTTTTGCACTTGTTCTTTCTATAAGGAATTCGATTGTTAACCTTTAATTTAATTAGGATTCTTTTAGGTTTAAATAGTTGAGGATTGATTTTGTATATTTTAGGTGTATTTTATATAATATAATTATATAAAATACAACGATATTAAGCATTTTTCTATTACTAAAAGAGGTTAAATTCCCCTTTCCGTGGCTGCTCCCAGACTCCTTATCTTTTTTTTTTACTTCTTATCTGCTCCTTCTCTTGTTGGTTCATTCCTTCATCAGATTTTTCCTTCTGATCTTGATTTATTCTTCTCAATAACTGCTCCATCGTTTGTTCTTGTCTTGTTCCTCTCGCTCAGTGTTGACGCATTTCTTCCCGTCATCTTCCACTCACTGACAGCTTCTCTTGTTAGTTTCTCTTCTTGAAAGCTTCTTCCTGTATTGTTGTGCTGTTTCTCCTAATGAATGTCCTTTTCTCTTGTCTTGATTTTTCCATAACAGTTCTTTCGACCATTTTTTATCACAATCCTCTTGATTTCTTATTATGTTCCAGTCATAGATTACTTCTGTTACTGTTTTATTTCTTGAAGGTTTCTTCCTCCATTATTATGTTCTTCCTCTCCATGTTATTTTATCTCCTTGTCTTGTTTGCCTCCGTCACAATTTCTCTGTAATGATGGGTCACACCTCTGCAATGATGGGTCACACCTCTGCAATGATGGGTCACACCTCTGCAATGATGGGTCACACCTCTGCAATGATGGGTCACCTCTGCAATGATGGGTCACACCTCTGCAATGATGGGTCACACCTCTGCAATGATGGGTCACACCTGCAATGATGGGTCACACCTCTGTAATGATGGGTCACACTCTGTAATGATGGTCAACCTCTGTAATGATGGTCACACCTCTGTAATGATGGGTCACACCTCTGTAATGATGGGTCACACCTCTAATGATGGGTCACACCTCTGCAATGATGGGTCACACCTCTGCAATGATGGGTCACACCTCTGAAATGATGGGTCACACCTCTGAAATGATGGGTCACACCTCTGTAATGATGGGTCACACCTCTGTAATGATGGGCCACACCTCTGTAATGATGGGCCACACCTCTGAATGATGGGCACACCTCTGCAATGATGGGTCACACCTCTGCAGTGATGGGTCACACCTCTGCAGTGATGGGTCACACCTCTGCAGTGATGGGTCACACCTCTGTAATGATGGGTCACACCTCTGTAATGATGGGTCACACCTCTGTAATGATGGGTCACACCTCTGTAATGATGGGTCACACCTCTGTAATGATGGGTCACACCTCTGTAATGATGGGTCACACCTCTGCAATGATGGGTCACACCTCTGCAATGATGGGTCACACCTCTGCAATGATGGGTCACACCCTGCAATGATGGGTCACACCTCTGCAATGATGGGTCACACCTCTGCAATGATGGGTCACACCTCTGCAATGATGGGTCACACCTCTGCAATGATGGGTCACACCTCTGCAATGATGGTCACACCCTGAATGATGGGTCACACCTCTGTAATGATGGGTCACACCTCTGTAATGATGGGTCACACCTCTGTAATGATGGGTCACACCTCTGCAATGATGGGTCACACCTCTGCAATGATGGGTCACACCTCTGAAATGATGGGTCACACCTCTGAAATGATGGGTCACACCTCTGAAATGATGGGTCACACCTCTGTAATGATGGGTCACACCTCTGTAATGATGGGCCACACCTCTGTAATGATGGGCCACACCTCTGCAATGATGGGTCACACCTCTGCAGTGATGGGTCACACCTCTGCAGTGATGGGTCACACCTCTGTAGTGATGGGTCACACCTCTGTAATGATGGGTCACACCTCTGTAATGATGGGTCACACCTCTGTAATGATGGGTCACACCTCTGCAATGATGGGTCACACCTCTGTAATGATGGGTCACACCTCTGCAATGATGGGTCACACCTCTGCAATGATGGGTCACACCTCTGCAATGATGGGTCACACCTCTGCAATGATGGGTCACACCTCTGCAATGATGGGTCACACCTCTGTAATGATGGGTCACACCTCTGTAATGATGGGTCACACCTCTGTAATGATGGGTCACACCCCTTCTCTTGTATTGTGATTCTGTCATCACTGATGACCGCTCTACCGTGCCTTTGAGTCTTATCCCTTATTCAATTAAAACCATTTTTCTCCTTTTAATTGCTTTCCCTTTGTACCCTCTGTGTCTTCTCCCTCTTCTCCCTCATAATTTCTTTCTTTATTTTATACACCTGTCAGTGTCACCGAGCCTATGGGTAGTGAGTCAAGAATTCATGTGTATGCTCACGTGTGTGTATTCACCTATATGTGGTTGCAGGGGTCGATTCACAGCTCCTGGCCCTACCTCTTCACTGGTCACTACTAGATCCACTTTCTCCCGGCTTTGAAAGCTATGTACTACCACTTCCTGACAGCTCTAAGGCTGAAGAAATGCTTCCTAACATTCCTTTGATTCATCTGAGTTTTCATCTTCCAGTTTTGGCTTCTTGTTCCTATGTCCCATCTCTGAAACATTCTGGCCCTGCTCACCTTCTCAGTTCCTCTCAGTATTTCATACGTCGTTATCATGTCCTCCCTATCCCTCCTGTCCTACAGTGTCATCAGGTTGAATTATCTTAACTTCTCCTCATAGAACATGCCCCTTAGCTCCGGGACTAGTCTTGTTGCAAACATTTGCACTTTCTCTAATTTCTTGACGTGCTTGACCATGTGTGGGCTCTATACTGGTGCTGCAATATGATGTACACGGTGTATAGTGTCTTGAATGACTATTTACTTAGATGTCGAAACGCTATTCTTAGGTTTGCTAGGCGCCCATATGCTACAGCAGTTATTTGGGTGATATGCGCCTCAGAGGATGTGCTCTGTATGATACCACAAAATCCCTTAACTTGACTCCAGAGTCTGTACTCAGTCTGCGGTCTTCTTTGTCCTTCCCCAGTGTAGCATGCGAAGAGTACATTGTTTTTTTCGTCGTATGTCAGTCGACCAGTTCGGCATGCTCTCTCCACCAGTCAACTATCAATTAAGAGTATGACAGGTTGGGATCCCAGTGTTATGCTAATTGCTAGTTCAACTGCCAGTCACTTGAAAACCCGAGAGCAGAACTGGCAAGTTTCCAGAACCTCTGGTTGAATACACTGCTCACAGTGGCTATTAATCGTATAATACCATATGCTATTTACTCTTTGTAAATAGTGTAAATATTTATACATATTTTTTCTGGTTTGCCTTTTCCCTGCGCTGCCTATTTGAGAGTTTGCTGATGTACTTAACACCAGTTGTAACACGCTCGTCTGACTATCATCTGTGTTCGTAATACCCAAGCTTCATAACTTTGTGCTTAGTTGGGTTGAGCTCATGGAGCCATTTGACGAGGCTTGCAGCATGTCTAGATACATTTGTAGTCTTTCCTGATCCTCGTCTGCTCGCATTCTCCTCATTATTAACAAGAACACCTGTGACTCTATCACTTTTGTCACGTCATTCACATAAAAGAAACACCACTTGGTTGACTGATGTCTTAAGTGTGGTTTGAACTGGTATTTGTGGGTTGTGATATGAGTGTGTTACAACTAGGTTCAGGTTGTGTGGTGGATGGTGCGGGTCGTGTGGTGGATGGTGCGGGTCGTGTGGTGGATGGTGCGGGTCGTGTGGTGGATGGTGCGGGTCGTGTGGTGGATGGTGCGGGTTGTGGTGGATGGTGCGGGTTGTGTGGTGGATGGTTGATATATGAAGTGAGGGTTTGCATTCCGGTGTACGTGTGTTCGTAGGGTCTGTGTGATTTAGAGCGGTATGGGAATATTTTAGTGAAATGTGTTAAAAGAAGTAATATGTGTGGGTTAGAGTAATGGTGAGTGGGTTCTTATGACTGCGAATTTGATAGGTTCTACTTAGCATGGGCAAGAAGCCACTGTAGTGCTCCAATTGTCTTACATTGTACTACTATTACTGGGTTAGTGTTGTAAGAGTAAGATATGGTTAGTGTTGGAGGTGCAGGGGAAGGGATAGTTTATTGGGTGTAGGAGAAGGGTCAGTGTTGTGGGTGAGCAGGAGGGAAAGGGTATATTGGTGGTATATTGGTGGGTATATTGTCTAGAAAACAAAATGAATTGTCCTGTGTGAAGAGATATTCAGAGGCGACCCTCAGGGATAAATTCCTGGCTACGTCCATTTTAAAATTCAAATAAATGTATATTTTTTTTATTAACACATCGGCCGTCTCCCACCAAGGCAGGGTGGCCCGAAAAAGAAAAACTTTCATCATTCACTCCATCACTGTCTTGCCAGAGGCGCACTCACGCTACAGTTATTAAACTACAACATTAACACACCTCCTTCTGAGTGCAGGCACTGTACTTCCCATCTCCAGGACTCAAGTCCGGCCTGCCGGTTTCCCCGAATCCCTTCACACTCCGACAGCACGTCAAGTCCTAAAAACCATTTATCTCCATTCACTCCTATTAAATACGCTCACACATGCTTGCTGGAAGTCCAAGCCCCTCGCACACAAAAACTCCTTTACGTCCTCCCTCCAACCTTTCCTAGGCCGACCCCTACCCTGCCTTCCCTCCATTACAGATTTACACACTCTCGAAGTCATTCCATTTAGTTCGATCCTCTCTAAATGTCCGAACCGTCTCAACAACCCCTCCTCAGCTCTCTGGATAATAGTTTTAGTAATCCCACACCTCCTCCTAATTTCCAAACTACGTATTCTCTGCATTATATTCACACCACACATTTCCCTCAGACATGACATCTATGCCTCCAGCCTTCTCCTTGTTGCAACATTCACAACCCATGCCTCACACCCATACACCCATAGTGTTGGTAAAACTATACTCTCATACATTCCTTTCTTTGCTTTCATGGATAAAGTTCTTTGTCTCCACAAACTCCTCAGTGCACCACTCACCTTTTTCCCCTCATCTATGATTTACCTCATCTTTCATAGACCCATCTGCTTACACGTCCACTCCAAAATATCTGAATACATTCACCTCCTTCATACTCTCTCCCTCCAATCTGATATCCAATCTCTCGTCACCCATCCTTTTTGTTATCCTCATCACCTTGCTCTTTCCTATATTTACTTTTAATTTCCTTCTTATACATACCCTACCAAACTCATCCACCAGCCTCTGCAAATTCTCTTCAGAATCTCCCAAAAGCACAGTGTCATCAGCAAAGAGCAACTGTGACAACTTCCACTTTGTGTTAGATTCTTTATCTTTTAACCCCACACCTCTTGCCAACACCCGAGCATTCACTTCTCTTACAACTCCATCTATAAATATATTGAACAACCATGGTGACATCTCACATCCTTGTCTAAGGCCTACTTTTACTGGGAAATAATCTCCCTCTCTCCTAAATACTCTAACCTGAGCCTCACTATCCTCGTAAAAACTCTTCACTGCTTTCAGTAACCCACCTCCTATTCCATACACCTGCAACATCTGCCACATTGCTTCCCCCCCATCCACTCTGTCATACGCCTTTTCCAAATCCATAAATGCCACAAAAACCTCTTTACCCTTATCTAAATACTGTTCACCTATATGTTTCACTGTAAACACTTGGTCTACACACCCCCTATCCTTCCTAAAGCCTCCTTGTTCATCTGCTATCCTACTCTCCGTCTTACTCTTAATTCTTTTAATAATAACTCTACCATACACTTTACCAGGTACACTCAACAGACATTCTTTCTTTCAACACGTCGGCCGTTTCCCACCGAAGCGGGGTGGCCCAAAATGAAAAACGAAAGTTTTCCCTTTTACATTTAGTAATATATACAGGAGAAGGGGTTACTAGCCCCTTGCTCCCGGCATTTTAGTCGCCTCTTACGACACGCATGGCTTACGGAGGAAGAATTCTGTTCCACTTCCCCATGGAGAACTCAACAGACATATTCCCCTATAATTTTTACACTCTCTTTTGTCCCCTTTGCCTTTATACAAAGGAACTATGCACGCTCTCTGCCAATCCCTATGTACCTTACCCTCTTCCATACATTTATTAAATAATACCAACCACACTAAAACTATATCCCCACCTGCTTTTAATATTTCTATCTTTATCCCATCAATCCCAGCTGCTTTACCCCCTTTCATTCTTCCCACTGTCCTCCCTTTCATTCATTGTACCCACTGTCCCATGCACTTCCCCACACACTCATAACTGGCTCTTCCACACTCCTACAAGATGTTATTCCTCCTTGCCCTATACACGAAATCACAGCTTCCCTATCTTCATCATCATTTAACAATTCCTCAAAATATTCCCTATATCTTCCCGATACTTCTAACTCTCCATTTAATAACTCTCCTCTCCTATTTTTAACTGTCAAATCCATTTGTTCCCTAGGCTTCCTCAACTTATTAATCTCACTCCTAAACTTTTTCTTATTTTCAACAAACTTTGTTGATAACATCTCACCCACTCTCTCATTTGCTGTCTTTTTACATTGCTTCACCACTCTCTTAACCTCTCTTTTTCTCTTCATATACTCTTCCCTCCTTGTATCACTTCTACTTTGTAAAACCTCTCATATGCTAACTTTTTCTCCCTTACTACTCTCTTTACATCATTCCACCAATCGCTCTTCTTCCCTCCCGCACCCACTTTCCTGTAACCACAAACTTCTGCTGAACACTCTAACACTATATTCTTAAACCTACCCCATATATCTTCGACCCCATTGCCTATACTCTCACTAGCCCATCTATCCTCCAATAGTTGTTTATATCTTACCCTAACTGCCTCCTCCTCTGGTTTATAAACCTTCACCTCTCTCTTACTTTCTGCTTCTATTTTCCTTGTATCCCATCTACCTTTTACTCTCACTTTAGCTACAACTAAAAAGTGATCTGATATATCTGTGGCCCCTCTATAAACATGTATATTATTATTATTAATTATTAATAACAATCACAAAGGTAAAATTTACTGATCACGCAAAATTACAAATTTATTAAAAATACATACCCAGCCGACTGTTTTATTATTCAATCCGAAAAGGTTGGCGCATAGGTCAGAGACTTTTAGAAGAGTATCAAAATTTGTAATAATAAATAATTCATTTAATAAAATATTTTCAATATAATTATAAATAAAATATTTGGAAAGAAACTAGACATAACAAGAAAAAAAATTCCTGGTATTCAAAGGCGTCTAGATTTGTACTAAATATTGTTAATTTGCTTTCTAATTTGATCTGAAATATGAGAAGCAATGTTGACTGTAATGAACTTGTGGACCGAGGGGATTATTTTTATTTACATTTTCCTCGTTCTTCCCTTTACTCGTACACATTCAAACTCTGCTTGCAAAGAAGTTCTTGCACACATTTGTGTTAGACTGCTTGTCACGGAGTTTATTATTGTTGGTTCGTGAACTTTTCTCCTCCCTTCCTAGTCTGTTGATGGTTTTTATATAGTAATGAGACAGCTTTTTCATGATGGAGGCCAGACAAGAGCATTGTTTCAGTATTGCATGGTTTTCGATGCTCTTTGCTTGAAATCTCAGACTCAGCGTATGTGCAAGTGACCTATCTAGCGTATGTGCAAGTGACCTGTCTAGCGTATGTGCAAGTGACCTGTCTAGCGTATGTGCAAGTGACCTGTCTAGCGTATGTGCAAGTGACCTGTCTAGCGTATGTGCAAGTGACCTGTCTAGCGTATGTGCAAGTGACCTGTCTAGCGTATGTGCAAGTGACCTGTCTAGCGTATGTGCAAGTGACCTGTCTAGCGTATGTGCAAGTGACCTGTCTAGCGTATGTGCAAGTGACCTGTCTAGCGTATGTGCAAGTGACCTGTCTAGCGTATGTGCAAGTGACCTGTCTAGCGTATGTGCAAGTGACCTGTCTAGCGTATGTGCAAGTGACCTGTCTAGCGTATGTGCAAGTGACCTGTCTAGCGTATGTGCAAGTGACCTGTCTAGCGTATGTGCAAGTGACCTGTCTAGCGTATGTGCAAGTGACCTGTCTAGCGTATGTGCAAGTGACCTGTCTAGCGTATGTGCAAGTGACCTGTCTAGCGTATGTGCAAGTGACCTGTCTAGCGTATGTGCAAGTGACCTGTCTAGCGTATGTGCAAGTGACCTGTCTAGCGTATGTGCAAGTGACCTGTCTAGCGTATGTGCAAGTGACCTGTCTAGCGTATGTGCAAGTGACCTGTCTAGCGTATGTGCAAGTGACCTGTCTAGCGTATGTGCAAGTGACCTGTCTAGCGTAGTGCAAGTGACTGTCTAGCGTATGTGCAAGTGACCTGTCTAGCGTATGTGCAAGTGACCTGTCTAGCGTATGTGCCAGTGACCTGTCTAGCGTATGTGCAAGTGACCTGTCTAGCGTATGTGCCAGTGACCTGTCTAGCGTATGTGCCAGTGACCTGTCTAGCGTATGTGCCAGTGACCTGTCTAGCGTATATGCGTGTCAGGTCGCGGACCTGTCTAGCGTACGTGCCAGTGACCTGTCTAGCGATAGTGCCAGTGACCTGTCTAGCGTACGTGCCAGTGACCTGTCTAGCGTATGTGCCAGTGACCTGTCTAGCGTATATGTGCCAGTGACCTGTCTAGCGTACGTGCAAGTGACGTGTCTAGCGTACGTGCAAGTGACGTGTCTAGCGTACGCAAGTGCAAGTGTCTAGCGTACGTGCAAGGACGTGTCTAGCGTACGTGCAAGTGACGTGTCTAGCGTACGTGCAAGTGACGTGTCTAGCGTACGTGCAAGTGACGTGTCTAGCGTACGTGCAAGTGACGTGTCTAGCGTACGTGCAAGTGACGTGTCTAGCGTACGTGCAAGTGACGTGTCTAGCGTACGTGCAAGTGACGTGTCTAGCGTACGTGCAAGTGACGTGTCTAGCGTACGTGCAAGTGACGTGTCTAGCGTACGTGCAAGTGACGTGTCTAGCGTACGTGCAAGTGACGTGTCTAGCGTACGTGCAAGTGACGTGTCTAGCGTACGTGCAAGTGACGTGTCTAGCGTACGTGCAAGTGACGTGCTAGCGTACGTGCAAGTGACGTGTCTAGCGTACGTGCGACGTGTCAGCGTACGTGCGGACGTGTCTAGCGTACGTGCAAGTGACGTGTCTAGCGTACGTGCAAGTGACGTGTCTAGCGTACGTGCAAGTGACGTGTCTAGCGTACGTGCAAGTGACGTGTCTAGCGTACGTGCAAGTGACGTGTCTAGCGTACGTGCAAGTGACGTGTCTAGCGTACGTGCAAGTGACGTGTCTCAGCGTACGTCGTGACGTTCTAGCGTACGTGCAAGTGACGTGTCTAGCGTACGTGCAGTGACGTGTCTAGCGTACGTGCAAGTGACGTGTCTAGCGTACGTGCAAGTGACGTGTCTAGCGTACGTGCAAGTGACGTGTCTAGCGTACGCGTGACGTGTCAGCTACGTGACGTGTCTAGCGTACGTGCAAGTGACGTGTCTAGCGTACGTGCAAGTGACGTGTCTAGCGTACGCGTACGTGCAGTGGGACGTGTCTCACGGTCGCTGCAAGTGACGTGTCTAGCGTACGTGCAAGTGACGTGTCTAGCGTACGTGCAAGTGACGTGTCTAGCGTACGTGCAAGTGACGTGTCAGCGTACGTGCAAGTGACGTGTCAGCGTACGTCAAGTGACGTGTCTAGCGTACGTGCAAGTGACGTGTCTAGCGTACGTGCAAGTGACGTGTCTAGCGTACGTGCAAGTGACGTTCAGCGTACGCAAGTGACGTGTCTAGCGTACGTGCAAGTGACGTTCAGCGTACGTGCAAGTGACGTGTCTAGCGTACGTGCAAGTGACGTGTCTAGCGTACGTGCGGACGTGTCAGCGTACGTGCAAGTGACGTCTAGCGTACGTGCAAGTGACGTGTCTAGCGTACGTGCAAGTGACGTGTCTAGCGTACGTGCAAGTGACGTGTCTAGCGTACGTGCAAGTGACGTGTCTAGCGTACGTGCAAGTGACGTGTCTAGCGTACGTGCAAGTGACGTGTCTAGCGTACGTGCAAGTGACGTGTCTAGCGTACGTGCAAGTGACGTGTCTAGCGTACGTGCAAGTGACGTGTCTAGCGTACGTGCAAGTGACGTGTCTAGCGTACGTGCAAGTGACGTGTCTAGCACGTCAGGACGTGTCAGCGTACGTGCAAGTGACGTGTCTAGCGTACGTGCAGAGTGTCTAGCGTCGCGTGACTGTCAGCGTACGTGCAAGTGACGTGTCTAGCGTACGTGCAAGTGACGTGTCTAGCGTACGTGCAAGTGACGTGTCTAGCGTACGCAAGTGACGTCAGCGTACGGCTGCAGGTACGCAAGTGACGTGTCTAGCGTACGTGCAAGTGACGTGTCTAGCGTACGTGCAAGTGACGTGTCTAGCGTACGTGCAAGTGACGTGTCTAGCGTACGTGCAAGTGACGTGTCTAGCGTACGTGCAAGTGACGTGTCTAGCGTACGTGCAAGTGACGTGTCAGCGTACGCAAGTGACGTGTCTAGCGTACGTGCAAGTGACGTGTCTAGCGTACGTCGCGCCCGTCAGTGACGCATGACTGTCTAGCGTACGTGCAAGTGACGTGTCTAGCGTACGTGCAAGTGACGTGTCTAGCGTACGTGCAAGTGACGTGTCTAGCGTACGTGCAAGACGTGTCAGCGTACGTGCAAGTGACGTGTCTAGCGTACGTGCAAGTGACGTGTCTAGCGTACGTGCAA
The DNA here is from genome assembly GCA_009830355.1 of Cherax destructor. Lineage (NCBI taxonomy): Eukaryota > Metazoa > Arthropoda > Malacostraca > Decapoda > Parastacidae > Cherax > Cherax destructor. Next base: position 27,015 of record WNWK01004235.1, on the reverse strand, counting down.
GTGACGTGTCTAGCGTACGTGCAAGTGACGTGTCTAGCGCGCAGGACGTCGCGTACGTGCAAGTGACGTGTCTAGCGTACGTGCAAGTGACGTGTCTAGCGTACGTGCAAGTGACGTGTCTAGCGTACGTGCAAGTGACGTGTCTAGCGTACGTGCAAGTGACCTGTCTAGCGTATGTGAAGTATGTTGTTCTATCCTTATTTAAATTAACACTTTATTTAACGGCTAAATAGTCAGAGGTTAGAGCATAATGTGGTGTAATCTTTTATTTTATATGTAGCAGTGTAGGTGGATTATTGTCTTGAATGTATCACAGTATAAATAAACACAAATGCAGTATAATCTGATCCTTTATTGACAAAATTTAGCCCACACAGTGGGCTTTTTCGAGTCTCAAACAGATCTGTGATATTGGCTTTTTTCAGTGTTCTATACTCTGTTTACTTCCGTGCTAAACCGATTTTCTTCTCCCCCAAAGCCACTTCTCCTGCAAAAACTCGTACACTTTGCCTTCCCTATGTTTCCAGTCTAGTAAATCTTGATAACACCCTCTGTCGAAACCAAGAAACATCTTGGTAATCTAATTCATACTTCAAATATCATTGATACTTCCGGAGTCTGTTTTATTCTTACTCCTTCTGATCTCCAATATTTTGTTGAAGCTGTCCACTTCTCTCTCTGACAGACTTACTCACAATGACAACGTTCTCTTCTATCGCTTTATAGATCATGACCATTCTATTAATTGGTTCAATACATAAAGAACCGACGTTTCGTGTATTGTTCCAGTCACGGTATTGTGCCTTCTTGCCTCTCTAAAATGGTTCTGTTAAAACTATCTACCCTTCTCCAGGATTCACAGACGCTATCTTGTTGACCTTATACACAGGCTTCTGAACATGAATCTTGGAGACGGTTTTATTTATGTAGATGCCTGCCTCTTAATACATTGTTAAATCCTTTAATCTCGAGAATACAAGTGACTTGGCCTGACATTTGCCTTTTCACCTTTTCTTTAGATCTGTCTCTTGCAATTTTTTCACTTTTGCTGTCCTCTTGACTATTACGACTTTGATATCGTAACTTAAATAAAATGTCCTGGCTCCTAAATGGCTGCTCAGTCTGCTGTCTAGGGGCATTTAAATTACGCTGAAAAACACATTAACTCTCGGGCCAGCATGCATTCATATGTTAATATTAATTATTATTATAAGGACACAAAAACTCACATATACAAAAATATATAATATTATATTTAAGTAACTTATATACAACTTATAATCTACTTCACTACATCACCTTTACTCCAGTTCACATTAGTTCACTAGCACACTGGTGCTATCGAGTAGATAAAATATATAAACACGGAGGTTTCATGACACCCTCCCTCCTTCCTTCACTTCTACCTGGTAGACTAGTTACCAGCAGGCAAAACACCATACAGTATTCTCGCATGAACAGGCCTCTGCATACTAGGGCCTCACTAACAAAATTATATAATACACTAAACAAAAACTTACCCAACACCATATACTCTACACTAAACACCTAATATGCTCCTGGCCACTCTGCCTCACTGACAGGAATAAAACGCGTCCGAATTCAGAATAATACCGGAGCCATAAAGCATTATTTTTTTTTTATAAATTTTACTGCAGCACACTTCGTAACATTGACTTATTCCTTTGTCTGTTTATTTATTTTTTTATTAGGGATGTCCTCGGAGACGTGTGTTATAAGTTGAGTCACTTGCTTCTCTCCTGCCTTGAGTCCTCAGATATTTTAATATTGCTGATAGTATATCTACTACTACCACTTCAGCCTCCGTTTCTGCTGATAATGATAATGATGATGATGATAAATGATGATGATGATGATGATACTCCACTCAGAAATTCCCTTGCTTTCTCATTAATTGTTTCAGAACTTCATGGTTATATATAATATATCCTCTTTAACATCTCTGACATTTTTAAAGCACTTCCTTCCTTCCTTAGTATCTTCACTTTATCCTTTTTATATTATTTTTCTACAAATGTTGCTGTGAAGCAGCTTTAATTTTGACTTGACTTTACCTGATAAGTCAATTTTAAATCATTTAATTTTTCATTTATTTTCTTCTCACGTGGAAGACATGTAGATGAGAATAAATTATTTAATTTAATCCTCACCTGGAAATATTCACTTATTGCCCTCGTAACTTTCCTCTTTTCAGGGTTCCAGGTCGTTCTGTTTTCCGCCATGCGTTATTCCAAAGTGTTTTATTTTCCCCAACAAGTTAACAGAGACTTCTGGTTGAACAGGGGTACATGTTCTGTTGCGGGTGTCCGGGTGTACGCGTGCAGGTGTGGATATCCTGGTGTAGGTGTACCGGTGGGGGAGTCTGAGAAGGGACGCTGCTGTAACATCGTTAGTTGTGTCAATTTTGAGAGTCAACAGAGTGCGGCGTGAGAGTCCATCAGGAGAGAGCTTGTCAACACGCTGCCTAGCCTGGCTTGCTCCAGTGTATGGTCCCCGTATTCACCCGCCCCCCCCCCCGACCGTGTACATGCGTGAGTGCACACACACACACACACAATCCACACACACACAATCCACACACACAACCCACACACAAACCCCTTTCCCCACAGTCCAACCCCTCCCAGTGAAAGTGCCTTGCTCACAACTCCCTCCCCCCGTCTCCTTTTACCCTTACCTACATCCATGATCCTATTGCCTTCCAGCACTGGAAACCATCATCAACTACCTTCTTCCCTTTGTCCTCAATCCCAAGCACCCACACCCACTCCCAAAGTTTGGAACACACAGAATGGAAACTGAATGTGTGGTATTCAATGGCTGATGAAATAAATAAGCGTGATGAATTTAGCGAGCGAATAGTGGAAGCATCCCCAGACATTATAGCCCTCACAGAAACAAAGTTCACCAAGATAACAGATGCAATCTTTCTGGTTGGATATCATATTATGAGGAAGGGCAGGGGATAGCAAAGGAGGAGGAGGAGAAGTAGCGCTACTTTTCAGACACCAGAAGAGCTTTGAGGAAATGAACGAAATAAACAGATGAATCCCAGGGTGGTGATAGTGGTGAAAAAGAGCAGAAAGTCACAACAAAGAATTTGATGACAATAATTAGCCTGTGTCGGACAGATGACCGACGGACAATTGGCCGACAGAGACAGACATTTAACCAAAGGACAATTGGCCGAACGGATATTTCACCTACGAACGTTGTACTGAACGGACATGTGGCAGAACGGATAATTAGGTTAGGTTAGATTTATCGTAATGTCTTTTGTTTATTTTTATTTATTTTTAATGCTTGGGAAACATGCTGTGATGCATGTCAGTTCTGCCATATGTCAGTTCGGTGAAATGTCCATCGGCCAAATGTTTGGGAGCCAATAAGCAGATGGACGCAATAGCAGAGGGGGCTGCAAAAGAACCCACATGAACAACGCGAAGCTGCGGATCTTGGGAGATTTTGACCACAAAGAAACAGGTTCGGAGAATCTCTAACAACACTGGGAATCAGAAAGGTGTTGTGGTAATGGAAGAACTTCATGCACCGGCAAACCAGGGACACCACTTGAGACAGAGAAGGGGGTGGAAGAACTAGGCTAATTTTGAATTCACTTTAAGTGACTGGGACGGAAGGTAGAGGAGCATAACAGGGACGGCACAACAATGGATCAAGGAATACTTAACAAGAAGAAAGCAACGAGTGATTGTTAGGGAAGAGATGTCAAAATAGGCATGTATGTGAATGACATGACGAAAGGGATAGAGTCAGAAGTATCTGACTGCAGATGATGTGACACTAATGAAGAGAAGATAACATATGGACCAGCAAAGACAACAAATGGACCTAGACAGGCCAAGAATGGGCCAAGAAAACAACAAGCGGGATATAGGCTCGGTCAAAGACCTCAAATCTCGCTCAGGCAAGATCTCGGGATCAGCATTGTACCGAGCATATCGCTTGAGCCTCATACCAACTGAATAACTCCTGCAACAAATGCGCATCCGACAAATCAAAGATTAACCTTCAGAAAACTCCTCAAGAAGTTAGTCACGTCAATTTATACAGCATATGTCAGGCCTGTATTGGAATATGCGAAAAGGCGGGGCCAGGAGCTATGACTAGACCCCTGCAACCAAAAATAGGTGAGTACATACACACTTATGACGGAGATGTGTTAGAGGGAAGATTTTTTGTGGTTGGGGAGGAGACTGAATGTAGGGAGTTAATGGGGTTTCGGATTTTGTGGTGTTTGAGGACGTAGAGTACGAAGGTAGAGTTGAGATGTGGTAGAGGTTTGGATACTGCAGTGGTTGTGATTGGGGTGGTGGAGAGGTTTTAAGGAGGGGATGTTTTGGTTGTGTGGGATGTGGTTGTGCGTAAGGAGGGAGGAGTTGAGTGTGGGGAGGTGGGGTAGTGGTGGGTATAGATGAGAGAGAGAGGAAGTAGTGGTGGGTATAGATGAGAGAGAGAGGAAGTAGTGGTGGGTATGGATGAGAGAGAGGAAGTAGTGGTCGGTATGGATGAGAGAGAGGAAGTAGTGGTCGGTATGGATGTGAGAGAGGAAGTAGTGGTGGGTATGGATGAGAGAGAGGAAGTAGTGGTGGGTATGGATGAGAGAGAGGAAGTAGTGGTGGGTATAGATGAGAGAGATGAAGTAGTGGTCGGTATGGATGAGAGAGAGGAAGTAGTGGTCGGTATGGATGAGAGAGAGAAAGTAGTGGTGGGTATGGATGAGAGAGAGGAAGTAGTGGTGGGTATGGATGAGAGAGAGGAAGTAGTGGTGGGTATGGATGAGAGAGGGGAAGTAGTGGTGGGTATGGATGAGAGAGAGGAAGTAGTGGTGGGTATGGATGAGAGAGAGGAAGTAGTGGTGGGTATGGATGAGAGAGGAAGTAGTGGTGGGTATGGATGAGAGAGAGGAAGTAGTGGTGGGTATGGATGAGAGAGAGAGGAAGTAGTGGTGGGTATGGATGAGAGAGAGAGGAAGTAGTGGTGGGTATGGATGAGAGAGAGGAAGTAGTGGTGGGTATGGATGAGAGAGAGGAAGTAGTGGTGGGTATGGATGAGAGAGAGGAAGTAGTGGTGGGTATGGATGAGAGAGGAAGTAGTGGTGGGTATGGATGATAGAGAGGAAGTAGTGGTGGGTATGGATGAGAGAGAGGTAGTGGTGGGTATGGATGAGAGAGAGGAAGCAGTGGTGGGTATGGATGAGAGAGAGGAAGTAGTGGTGGGTATGGATGAGAGAGGAAGTAGTGGTGGGTATGGATGAGAGAGAGGAAGTAGTGGTGGGTATGGATGAGAGAGAGGAAGTAGTGGTGGGTATGGATGAGAAGAGGAAGTAGTGGTGGGTATGGATGAGAGAGAGGAAGTAGTGGTGGGTATGGATGAGAGAGAGGAAGTAGTGGTGGGTATGGATGAGAGAGAGGAAGTAGTGGTGGGTATGGATGAGAGAGAGGAAGTAGTGGTGGGTATGGATGAGAGAGAGGAAGTAGTGGTGGGTATGGATGAGAGAGAGGAAGTAGTGGTGGGTATGGATGAGAGAGAGGAAGTAGTGGTGGGTATGGATGAGAGAGAGGAAGTAGTGGTGGGTATGGATGAGAGAGGGTAAGCAGTGGTGGGTATGCATGAGAGAGAGGAAGTAGTGGTGGGTATGGATGAGAGAGAGGAATTAGTAGTGGGTATGGATGAGAGAGGGTAAGCAGTGGTGGGTATGCATGAGAGAGAGGAAGTAGTGGTGGGTATGGATGAGAGAGAGGAAGTAGTGGTGAGTATGTCCAAAATGTGCTGGTTAGTATGAGGTGAATAACAAATCATGGCCAACATATTTATCAGATTACTACCCTGAAAACAAATGAATTGACAGAAAGTACAAAGACGCCTTAATTAACACAGAACCAAGAACACCTATCTCCTTTAAATGTTCATCCCTCGTATTCAATTAAAACTTTACCTACACATAATCCACCTAGATGTAACCTCTTCCTTACCTCATACAGACCTCAAAAGTCCTTCAAAACATACAACTCAAAAAATTTTGCATCTCCACTAGCCGGGGGAAATAGGTAAAGCACTCGCGAAAGTTCTGATAAATCTTATCACACAGCATCTTCAGCCCATAATAACAAACTTTCCCACCCAAGTCACAAGTGTTACAACGCCCATACATCTCAATACACAAATAAAAAAAAAATATAGACCGGCCATAACAAACTTCCGCCTGGACTGCCTACATAGCCAACAGTCGTGGTGGAAAATCAAACCCGACCAGTACAGTCCGTAGTGAGGTTGATATATCAAAACTATTTATAACCTTTATAAGCTAATCCTAGTTAACAACGGGGCACAATCTAATTTTAAAATCTTTGAAATTCAACAACTTGACAGAACCAAATGGGAGGAATAATCATCATACATGCAAACCCATGACACTAAGCCAATTTAAATAGTACACTTGAGATAATAGCAAGCATGACTCCTCTCAGGGATATGCATCTATTTTATAAGAATATATAACAGAGGAGGAACGTTGAGCACAGATGAACTAGATTATTATCTAGACCATCTATAAGCTCTAATAATTATTATGGGTGATCTTAATGCGAACCAGACACACAACATGGAGCAAAGAAACTCATAAAACATTAAGGTTTCATGTTTAAAATTACATAATTACCTCACTATGTATTCTCTCGCCCCTGTACTTTCCCACTAGAGTTGGTTCAGTTTAAACATAAAACTGAATGCCATGCTGGACCTCATATCGGAAGTCACCAAACACAGCTCGTAAAATTCCCCAAAATCGAGCTACATTCTTTCCTATTTTAATCGCTACACGCAGTCGTTATCGACTTCTTTAGCACTGCACGACACAAGGACACACACCAACATAATGGCCAGCTAGTATTATATTTTCTTATGTCTGGTAAAGATCCATCACAGCGTGCATCATACAGACCTATTTCTCTAATATCTTGCTTAGGAAAGGTCACGAAGAGACAAGTTAATCCTCGCTTTTTATGGTATCTAGAACACAGCCATCTTACACCACCATTTCAAGCAGGCTTCTGACCCCTGCGTTAAAAGTATTTTTTAAGATATTAGATTCACTCATCTCTGTTTAAAATAAAAGTAAGCGTTGTCATATATGTCGATCTCAAAAGCCTTTGACAGTATCCCACATATCTGTCTCTACTAAATTCTTGCTACAAGGAATAAGTGGCAGGATACTTAATTTGTAAAGTCTCTCTCTCAACAAAAGAATATCTAAAGTTTCCTTACAAGGCAGTTTCTTATATGGCATCTACATTAACACTGGGATACAACAAGGATCAATTCTAAGCTCAACCCTCTTTTCACAATATTTCTTTCCGACATTATAAACACGTCTAATACACTTCTCATCATATGCTTATGATGTCAAATTATATTACTCCGACAGCACTGAACTGTTCAATGCAACATACACTAAACCATCTAATTAGTTGAACTTACGAATGGTGTCTGCAACTCAATGTTGAAAAAATATTTCGAATCTTCGCCAGAAAATAAATACAACTGCCCACGTTCACCATTGGGATCCATCAGCATTAATATTTAATTGCCGATGAGATGAGGCATTGTTTAGTTATTGAAAGGACATCAATGTCGCTATGTATTGAAAAAAATTAGTCAATTAGAACTCGTGCAGACGAATAGCAACACGAACCTCCTTTCTGGAAAACACACCAATTTGAATGTTGCTCAGAAGAGGAATTCATCAGATATTGCCTGGATTCAAGTGATTCCAAGAAACCAATTTAGTATATTACAAAATTTCCCCCCCACACTAAATTAAATTGGTATTGTCTTGTCTGTTATATGCGTCAGACATTAAATATTGAAGCCGTTCAGTAGAGGTTGAGAACAATTTATGTAATGTGACTTACCAGTTACAAGTCAAACTGATAAATGTGAACCTACACGTTTGAACTTTTCTCTCCAAAGTCGTTGAAGTAGGAGACGCCTCTTCAAAACGTTTAATGCTAAGCAGATGAGGTTTTTCAAAGTTATCAGACCCATTCCTAGAATCTCTGAATTAGTTTTACAACTTTGTTTATAGGGTACCTGAAAATGCCAGTGCTTCTATGTACCTTTCCCCTAATTATCGTACGTAAACGTTAAAAATTAGAAGACGATGGAATTAGTTTTTTTCGTGTCAAGAAGAAAATAATAACAAGGTGGAAGATGAGAGAAAAAAAATCTTACTGAACCGAATGACATGATCGTACAAACCAATATAGGAGGAAAAATAACGACACAAAATATGTATTAAAAAACTCTTAACTTCATTAATATAACTTCTAATTAAATTATCTTCAAATCGTTAAAAAAAAAGGAAAATTCAATAAAGGAAAAAAATCCCCCTGGCTGACTGAGCTGTCAAATACTTTCCCACAGAACAATTAACACACCACACTGCGCCGCTGGCACTTCACTCACCGCCATAGATCACACATCAAAGCAAAGTGCCACGTCAACGAATAAATTGCCGGTATATATATAAATCTATTTTTTTTCTAGTTCATCAGCCCTTCAGTAACGAACTGTCGGAAGTATTTTCCATTTGTGCGATTGACTGTCAGGAAGCTTCATAGTTTTTTATGTAGCAACACTTCTGTTACTATTTATTTATAAATATATTTATTTTTTATTATTTATTTATAAATATATTTATATCTTTTATTATTTATTTATAAATATATTTATTTCTTTTATTATTTATTTATAAATATATATATTTCTTTTATTATTTATTTACTTTTATTTATTATTTTTTAATGTCACTGTTCATTATATTTCTGTCTGAAATATAATGACTGAATCATCCGAAGTTTCACAACCTTCTTATCCTTGTGGAACCCTCAAATAATTATCATGTCTCAGGGAACCCCTACATAAAAATTATGTATCATTATTATTATCTTTCTTTCTCTTTTATAAACGTAAAGTTCATAAGGATTTTTTTTCCTGATAACTGGTTTAAACAAAAAATTACTTGCGGTTTTTCTCAAGTTTATTGACAATGCAAAAAAAAAAAAAACTGAAATCAAGGTGCTTGTTCAAGAGACCTCATACGGAGGTTTTGATTAACACAAAAAACTAACCATATCTGTAAACAAGCAAAAAATAATCATACATAACCAGTATCATATATAACCCATATAAACAGAACGAAAAAAAATTAATACTGTAACTTAATCGTTTATTGACATTATTGAAAAGGCGTAAGATAAATCAAGGCGAAATATCATATGAACAAATATATGGGTCAAGGAAATTTTATTTTTAAGCCAATTTACATAATAAAATTTGCTTCTCTAATGTGAAACCTGTGGTTATCTTTAGGTTGTAGCTGTCACTGGTGGTTGTTGCTATCTGGCTGTCACTGGTGGTTGTAGCTTTCTGGCTGTCACTAGTGGCTGTAGCTTTCAGGCTGTCACTGGTGTTGTAGCAATCTAGCTGTCACTGGTGGCTTTAGCTATCTGGCTGTCACTTGTGGTTGTAGCTATCTGGCTGTCACTTGTGGTTGTAGCTATCTAGCTGTCACTGGTGGCTGTAGCTTTCTGGCTGTCACTGATGGTTGTAACTATCTGGCTGTCACTGGTGGTTGTAGCTTTCTGGCTGTCACTGGTGGTTGTAGCTATCTGGCTGTCACTGGTGGTTGTAGCTATCTGGCTGTCTCTGGTGGTTGTAGCTATCTGGCTGTCACAGGTGACTAGCTATCTAGCTGTCAGTGGTGGCTGTAGCTATCTGGTTGTCACTGGTGGCTATAGCTATCTAGCTGTCACTGGTGGTTCTAGCTGTCACTGGTGGCTGTAGCTTTCTGGCTGTCACTGGTGGTTGTAGCTATCTGGCTGTCACTGGTGGTTGTAGCTATCTGGCTGCCACTGGTGGTTGTAGCTATCTGGCTGTCACTGGTGGCTGTAGCTATCTAGCTGTCACTGGTGGTTGTAGCTGTCTAGCTGTCACTGGTGGTTGTAGCTTTCTGGCTGTCACTGGTGGTTTTAGCTATCTGGCTGTCACTGGTGGTTGTAGCTATCTGGCTGTCACTGGTGGTTGTAGCTATCTGGCTGTCACTGGTGGTTGTAGCTATCTGGCTGTCACTGGTGGCTGTAGCTATCTGGCTGTCACTGGTGGCTGTAGCTATCTGGCTGTCACTGGTGGCTGTAGCTATCTGGCTGTCACTGGTGGCTGTAGCTATCTGACTGTCACTGGTGGATATAGCTATCTAGCTGTCACTGGTGGTTGTAGCTATCTAGCTGTCACTGGTGGTTGTAGCTTTCTGGCTGTCACTGGTGGTTGTAGCTATCTGGCTGTCACTGGTGGCTGTAGCTATCTGGCTGTCACTGGTGGTTGTAGCTATCTGGCTGTCACTGGTGGTTGTAGCTATCTGGCTGTCACTGGTGGTTGTAGCTTCAGCTGTCACTGGTTGTAGCATCTGCGTCATGGTTGTAGCTTTCTGGCTGTCACAGATGGTTGTAGCTATCTAGCTGTCACTGGTGGCTGTAGCTATCTGGTTGTCACTGGTGGTTGTAGCTATGTGGCTGTCACTGGTGGTTGTAGCTTCTGGCTGTCACTGGTGGTTGTAGCTATTGGTTGTCACTGGTGGTTGTAGCTATCTGGTGTCACTGGTGGCTGTAGCTACAGCTGCACGTGGCTGAGCTATCTGTGTCACTGGTGGTTGTAGCTATCTGGTTGTCACTGGTGGCTGTAGCTATCTGGTTGTCACTGCTGTTGTAGCTATCTGGTTGTCACTGGTGGTTGTAGCTATCTGGCTGTCACTGGTGGTTGTAGCTATCTGGCTTGTCACTGGTGGTTGTAGCTATCTGGCTGTCACTGGTGGTTGTAGCTATTTAGCTGTCACTGCTGGCTGTAGCTATCTGGTTGTCACTGGTGGTTGTAGCTATCTGGCTGTCACTGGTGGTTGTAGCTTTCTGGCTGTCACTGGTGGTTGTAGCTTCTGGCTGTCACTGGTGGTTGTATCTAGCGTCACTGGCTGTAGCATCTGTTGTCACTGGTGGTTGTAGCTATGTGTTGTCACTGGTGGTTGTAGCTATCTGGTTGTCACTGGTGGTTGTAGCTATCTGGTTGTCACTGGTGGCTGTAGCTATCTGGTTGTCACTGGTGGCTGTAGCTATCTGGTTGTCACTGGTGGTTGTAGCTATCTGGTTGTCACTGGTGGTTGTAGCTATCTGGTTGTCACTGGTGGTTGTAGCTATGTGGTTGTCACTGGTGGTTGTAGCTATGTGGTTGTCACTGGTGGTTGTAGCTATGTGGCTGTCACTGGTGGTTGTAGCTATGTGGCTGTCACTGGTGGTTGTAGCTAGCTGGCTGTCATTGGTGGTTGTAGCTATCTAGCTGTCACTGCTGGTTGTAGCTATCTAGCTGTCACTGGTGGTTGTAACTATCTGGCTGTCACTGGTGGTTGTAGCTTTCTGGCTGTCACTGGTGGTTGTAGCTTCTGGCTGTCAGTGGTGGCTGTAGCTATCTGGCTGTCACTGCTGGTTGTAGCTATCTGGCTGTCACTGGTTGTTGTAGCTTTCTGGCTGTCACTGGTGGTTGTAGATATGTGGTTGTCACTGGTGGTTGTAGCTATGTGGTTGTCACTGGTGGTTGTAGCTATCTGGCTATCACTGGTGGTTGTAGCTATGTGGCTGTCACTGGTGGTTGTAGCTATCTGGCTGTCACTGGTGGTTGTAGCTATCTAGCTGTCACTGGTGGTTGTAGCTATCTATCTGTCACTGCTGGTTGTAGCTATCTGGCTGTCACTGCTGGTTGTAGCTATCTGGCTATCATTCCCTCTCATATTTCCCCTTCACATCTTAATTACTCCTGGGATTTCTCAGGCAACACATCAGTCTCCATTCTTCTGTTTGTCGCCGACATTAATGAAGCCTTGAACATTCAGTGTGATTCATCTCATTAAGCTGGTCTCACCAGTGACCTGGTTCTCTTGAATATCGGCATAAGAGCGTTTAATGGGATTCCACTTTTTATTTATGAATACTGTATGTTTTTGTAGTTCAAAGGAAACGGTGTTGATGGTTGTGGTCCGTCGAAAGGATATTTGAATATTAATAATTACTTTAATAAAAACTTTGCGTCTGATATTTGGCTAGCCTACCCATCATTTTATCTCTCTCTCTCTCTCTCTCTCTCTCTCTCTCTCTCTCTCTCTCTCTCTCTCTCTCTCTCTCTCTCTCTCTCTCTCTTTTCTCTCTTTTCTTCCTTTCTCTTTCTCTTCTCTCTTCTCTTCTTCTTCCTCTCTTCTCTCTCTCTTCTCTCTCTCTTCTTCTCTCCTTTTCTCTCTCTCTCTCTCGCATCAACACTAGTAAGTGTTTACCTTCAACACAGACTCTGATAAGAGTTAAACATACTAACCCCAAACAGTTGTCAACTAGTAAGTGTATCTCATGACTTCGTGCAAAGAGAACTAAGCAGGTTAAACCCAACTAAGAGCACCGGCCCAGATAACATCCCGTTGAAGTTCCTAAAAGATGGTACCTCTGAATTGCCAATCCCCATTGCTAACATAATAAATTTGTCCATCACCACTAATACTGTACCGGAGGGGTTCAAGGAGGCCAGAGTTACTCCTATCTTTAAGAAAAATAGTAAGTCTGATGTCAGCAACTATAGACATGTTAGTATACTCAGTATAATATCCAAAATTCTAGAGAGGGCGGTGTACTGTCAAGTAGTTAAGTATCTTAATGACAACAACATTCTTCATAGTTACCAATCAGGCTTTAGGAGATCTTACTTAACCGACACCTCCCTAATTAATCTGATGGATTACATGTCGATAGGGAACCTCATAGGAATGGTAACTTTAGACTTGCAAAAGGCCTTCGATACTGTCAACCACAATATATGATGTAAGAAAGTTCAAGCTATCGGCATAGGTTCCATAGACTGGTTTAAGTTCTATCTTAACAACAGGACACAAATTGTCAAAATCAACAAAACAGAATCAGAACCACTGCCGATAGCATGTGGAGTTCCCCAAGGTAGTATTCTGGGTCCCTTATTATTCTTATGTTATGTTAACGACATGCCCATCACTGTCAAGTGCAAACTCCTACTGTATGCGGATGACAGTGCTCTGTTAGTGTCAGGTAAAGACCCACAAGGTATAGCTAATGTAATAACACTGGAACTGGAGTCCTGCAGAAAATGGTTAGTGGAAAACAAACTATCTTTACACCTCGGGAAAACAGAAGCCATACTCTTTGGCACAAAACATAAACTGAGAAGGGTAAATAATTTTAACGTCCGGTGTAATGGGGAACCCGATACTTCAGTTTTGTCAAGGCTGGGAACATAGTACTAGGGGAAGAGAGCACAGCTTTGTAGTACACAGTCATTGGCCAGACTTCAAACACCTTTTACTGTACAGCGACAGATGACTGTTCAGTTAGTTGCCCACACTTGACCTTTAACACAATTAAAATATGAGTGGCAGAGCTTGCGTAAAATAGCCACTACCAGCTGTTACATATCTTGACTCACGAAATCGTAATGACACGATTGCAAACAAACCATACCACGGGCGGGGATAGAACCCGCGATCAGAGAGATGACTCTCTGATCGCGGGTTCCATCTCCACCCGTGGTATGGTTTAGCTGTTACATATCCCCGTGAACCCAGCTCCCAGCCCCACCGTTCCTACACCCCCACCATCACCTATAACTTATGAGTAAGGAACAAGAATAAGTAGATCGTGAACTGGAACACAGTCAAAAAAAGAGAAAACTTAGAGAATGGTACTCAAGTGCAGATGGGTTAACAGGAATGGAACTGAACACACGCATATGAGAGGTATCTACAGACATCATGGCGCTCAAGGAGAGAAAATAGCAGATATAAATTTCTAGCTATATATAAGATTATGAGGAAGGATGGAAGAAACAGTGAATAAAGAGGAGTAACCCTGATAATCAGAAACCAGTAGTTTTAGGCGATGAGACGAATAAACAAAGTGGTGTCAATTGTGTCTAGTTAATGGTCCAAATCGGACCAAAATGTCGTCATAAGTTTCACTCTACGTACGAGTTATTTGTACATGTTCCAGTCACAGTATTGTACCTATTCTTTAGTGGACATTCGTAAAACTGAATAAACCAAGGTGATGATGGCAGAAATGTTTAGCTCGCCACTACACAGTTGGAGACAAAAACAGGTAACCAACTAATAAACATTAGGAGACCAAAACAAGTATACGACAATAACAATACAGTGGTGGATACCGCAGTGGATGTGGCTAAAATAGCCAGAAGAACAAGGAACACTTGTTAGAGATCCGGAAAGCAGTGAATGAAGTCCCAGTTTTTAAGGAGACGGACGAAAACAAAGCGATGAACTAGTCCAATATCACTGACACTCATGCCATGTAAGGTATGAAGACAATCACAATGAGAATGGAAGAGCACAAACAATAGCCAGCACGGGATTACAGATGGCAAGTCTTTTCTTACAAAATATTTTTTGAAGTTCTGTGAAAAAGCAACAGCAGTCCGACAGGAAAGAGAGAGAGAGAGAGAGAGAGAGAGAGAGAGAGAGAGAGAGAGAGAGAGAGAGAGAGAGAGAGAGAGAGAGAGAGAGAGAGAGAGAGAGAGAGAGAAAGAGAAAGAAAGAAAGAAAGAAAGAAAGATGGAGAGGGAGGGGAGGCCAGTCAAGAATAATGGGTATTGTACGCCTGTGGATCAAAGAGTAACTTAGGGAAAGGAGACAAAGCATGATTATCCGACTAGAAATTTCAGAATGAGGAAATGTAACAAGCGGAATTCCACAAGGTATTGGGACAAATGCATCCCACTTTGCTAATGATGTAAACATAATGAGGTGAATGGCTGCAGATGGATCTGGACAGACTGCAACATTAGTCAAATAATCAGTTACTTGAGTTTAATCCCAGCATCTGCATGGTTATGGAAATTGGGTTAACGGCAAGAAGACCGTACTGGGTAATGGCTAGGGAGACAGACTGCAGACTTAACTCAGAAAAATTAGGGTTAGCATTGTGACACGCGTAAACCTCTACTGCCAATGCTCGTTTGACAAATCTAAGAACAGTGTTCAAGAATCTCGGCAGAGAGTCATTCACGACACTTCACGCATGGAACCCCACCCTGACGAGCATGTTAAAAAACTGACGAATGTGCAAAATATGCAACGAGGCTAGTTCAAGAATTATTGAGAATGAGCTATGAGGAGAGTTTAAGGAAGTAAACCTGACGACTCTACAGGACACACGCAGCAGGAAGAAACATGATGAAACATAAAGAATACTCTTGGAATTGATAGGATAGACAGGGATAAAGGAGGGCATATTTCCAAGTTAAAATTCTGATAAGTCAGAGGGATGTCAGGAAGTTTTTCTTTAGCCTTTGAATGGTCATGCAGTGGAACGACTTACACAGTGAAGTAATAGTTGCAGAATCTATTCATAGATATAAAAAGAAATACGATAAGGCTCTCGAAGTCAGGAGAGAGAGAACATATATCCCAGGAGTAATAGGTCAAACTCTAAACAAATTGTTCGGGAAATATGCGTTAAAGCAAGAAATCAAACATGATGGAAATGCATTGAAAGTCTCTAAGCTTAGATCTTCAGACATAAGCAATCAAGTGTAACAAAATTAGAAATATACTGGCATAAATGTACATGGAATGTATATTACATTGGTACCATATGTATTACTAATGTACTCACCTACATGTTGCTGAAGGGGTCGAGTCACAGCTCCAGCACAATAAATAATATGCTTATTTACACTGTTTCTCATTTCATATAAAGGTTGTACATTGTGCAAGAAAAAGATGGGCTCGATTATTTTTGCAAATGTTGGAGGTAAGAGCCGCAGGACTCTTGTTGGCGAATAGCCGGCGAGATGATGAGATTCAATAGACGCTGGAGAAAACCCAGCCAATGAAAATTCATGTTATTTGCCGCAAGAACAACACACTTGAAAAAACATACACAGGAGAAAAGAGAAAACCGTCAGTTTAATACAAGAGAACGAAACACAAGAGTTGCGTTCGGGTATTCTTACATTTGATGATAAATATTACTGTATATATTCTGCAAGAAACAATAACTGTGGACAGTAAAATCCCAATATAACGTACAAAACTTGTAACCAACGTAGTAACAAGAAATTAAAGAGATAGACAAGAATTGAGAAGCGTTGCTGCAGACTGCAAACAAAATCATTTTTATTTAGTGACTAAGAGGAAGAGTCCGTTGGCAGGACAAGTGATAATGTAAGGGAAGATGTTTTTAAGAGGTTTTGCTCTTAGAATACATCGATACCTTCTTAACTTAATATCTTTCTTGTCCATGTATGTCAGGAAACACTAAAGGAGCATTAAGATGAGGATATTAGAGTAACACGCAGCACTGGTGAGTCCTGCATCAGCTACACAGTCCTGCATCAGAGGTGGGTTACTGATAAGGTAATTGATGAAGGTAGTAACACGGTAGTAAACATTGATATCGATGCCTCAGTCGTCCCTAACTATATCAATTTGAGAGTTTATGATCAGGTTGAATACCATACACTGGAAAAAAATAACAGAAAATGGAGATACATTGATACCTGGTTCTCTGAATTCTGCCTGAACAAATGAGTGGGAAGAAAGGGTAGAGGTTCCATTGTTACTAATTAGAGACGAACAACTAGAGAACATTCCATAATATCATCATGAAGACTCAAAGCTTTCATTTCACCATTGTTACTTGGAACAGCTCTGTACATACACCACAAGTGCCTTGTAGCCTGGTGGCTAAAGCTCTTGCTTCACATGGCGAGGGTCCGGGTTGGATTCCCAGCAAGGATAGAAACATTGGCCGTGTTTCTTTACACCGGTTGTCTATGTTCATCCATCAGTATAAAATGGGTACCTGGGTGTTAGTCGACTGGTGTGGGTCGCATACTGGGACAAAATTGACCTAATTTGTCCGAAATGTTCTATATAACAAACGGCGTTCTATATATAGTAGTATATCATTGATGTCAGCTAGGCCTGTATACCTTGTACATGTACTTGTAGAAATAAAGATATTATTATTATATGAATTGAAAGACACTTTAGCTAGCATGAACTTTGTTCATGATTATACAGAGGAACATCAGTTTGAAACTTCTCCGATATCCAATGCTGAACCCACATATGCCTTAGGGAATTGTACAGTGTGTATTTGGTAAAGCTTATTTCTGTGTATCTTCTTTTACTGGTAACAACACTTTCCACGCTAATGGTGCAATATCTTGTGCAACTGTTCCTGGAACGGTGATTAGGTCACCCATGAAACGCACGTCTAACTACCGTCACCTGAAAGAGTTGGAACGTTGAGACGCATTCCTATAAAGACGTATAGTAAATCGGCTGTTCCTGGGCTGCAGCCTGTGCTACCAGAGTCCCTTAAGATTCTTGAACAAGAGCTCTAGTGTCTGGACATAGCAACATCTATAGTCTCTGGGTTGTTCGCTGTACTCTGAATTTAGATGAATGGTTCAGAGAACCGACAAGTTGATAAATTAGACACATATGCAACACTTGGGTATCTTTATTGAGGAAACGTTTAGCCACACAGTGGCTTCATCAGTCCAAGATTGATGGACTGATTACATCGACTCAAGGCTGAGGGACTGATTACCTCAAACTCATCCTGTTCTTCACCATTCTCCTTTGTATGGACTGATGAAGCCACTGTGTGGCGAAACGTTTCCTCAATAAAGATACCCAAGTGTTGCATATGTGTCTAATTTATCAACTCTGGATTTAGCCCCCATGCCCTTCTTGGCCGAAAAGAGTTACACATATAAGAAAACCCAAATAGAAATCCTCTCCTCCATCAATTTGTAACCCAACCAACCCAACTATTCATATAGCATTATGCTTTGCAAACACTGTGTGAAATGCTAATATGCCCAGCTACATTTGGTCATCCTTTTAAGAAAAAGGCTCCAGAAATAGTGACTGCTACTCAGTATTTAGATGGCTTTTACCTTCTAGTAGTGTCTTATCTCCTAGTGTCTTAGCCAGATTATGACAAGAAGTGGGCTAGCAGAGCTGCTGCGGGAAAGGCTTTATGAGAAAAGATCAGTTGTAATAATGTTGGTAGAATTACCGACAATATGTTAGGTAAAAGGACACAAATGCAACTAATGTGACATTTTATTGTGGCAACGTTTCTTAGAGTGAGGTGTAGTATTTGTAATACTAGTGGAGGTGGTGGTGGTAGTAGTAGTAGTGGTAGTAGTAGTAGTAGTGGTAGTAGTAGTGATACATGTGGTAGAAAAAGTCGACTTGTACATGAGTAAAAATATCAAACGTTACAACTACTACACCTCGCTCGAAGCCTATATATACCCTCTGTGTCCATGTATTGTTTGTAACGGCTTGACAAAGCTCCTGGAGAGCGAAACGTTGCCACAATAAAATGTCACATTAGTTGCATTTGTGTCCTTTTGCCTAACAAAAGATCAGTTGTCGTCATGTTCTCCGGCCAATCCTTCCCAAGTGCACTTCGTGTTAATTTTCGTACTTTAGTAACCCTTGTTTGTGTCTTATTAAAGAAACTTAATTAAATAGTCAACAGAAACAAAGATCACATAAGTAGTCTTTGTACAGTTCTAACCTGGGAGAAAAATTACTCTGAGAAGGAGTGTGCTAGACAGGTAAGCCAGATGATTTCACAACTCCTAGACCAAGATCTTGGAAGCTGTGAGTGCATCATTCCGACAAGGGCTTTTTTGCAACACTTCATAAGCTCTGAAAGGACAGGAGACTGAATGTGTGAGAATATAATTGCTCAATTTCTGGCTGCAGGGTATTTTCCTTATACAGTCTGTCCATCTCTATATGCAACATATGGAAGCTAGCAAATGAATGCATATTACTTACAACGAAGGGTTGCTTTACCGTCCGTTGTCTTGAAGAATTTTGTAGTGGAAACTTTCCCGACAAGATCACCGAACAGTTCTTGATACGGATGTATAAAACGTCTGGAGGAAGAACTCACAGTCGTTGTTTTACAGAAAGCATATTAACAAAATAGGTTCATGCACTTCCTCTGTGTGTTCTTATTTGTAATGCATCAGAGACGTTCATGGGAGTTCATACTGCTGCATCATTGCAACACAAAAATGTTCGTGCAATGGCTGCAGGAACACCCACTAACTGCTGGATATGATCCAGGCAACATGGTGTCCCTGTCATCTGGCATTGTCGTAGACGCAGCTGTAAACTGTTATGATGCTGTAGAAATTGGACTTGCTACAACGTCACATATTAATGATAAACAGTTCAAAGACATTACATTACAATGTAATGATAAAGTGATGACTATCGGTGCCGAAAGTAATACTGTTAGAGTCAGAGAAATAATACAGTAATTGCTCCAGAATTACACGTGTTCGTAGATTAAAACATTCTTGGCTTACAAACTTGCTCCTCAGTCACCTCATGACACCGTGATGGTGTCATGGGATTACATCCTAATAAAAATCAATCATTGTCATAAACTGCCTTTTCTGTTATAGATGTTCATCACTTACTGCAGACACTTGTTTGGCAACACTCATCCACGTGTTGACCTTTGTCAATTATATATTTCATACACTGAAACATTACGGTGTTGGAACAGCAGTATTGTTTGATGGTTATTGTAGCTCAACTTCAAAGGAAGCTGAGCAGAGATGCTGAGCCTAGAAATGTCCATCCAGTGATCAATTTTTTGATGCAGATGTCGAAACCACCACTGCCCAAGCAGCATCCACGTAAAGAAAGCTGAGATACACACACTGATTGCTTTAACAACTCTTGCCATTGCAGAGTCAGAGGATCTGCCAGTTATTGCTGGAACAGACACTAACTTACTAGTCATGCTGGTGGCTGGAGCAACCATTACTGCTGATACCTAAGTGCCGTACCAGCCTCAAACACTACAACATAAGTCAAATTGAAAATGCTCAGGTAGCCTGGTGGCTAACACTCTCGCTTCACACGGCGTGGGTCTAGGGTTCGATTTCCAGCCAGGGTAGAAACATTGAGCGTGTTTCTTTACACCTGTTGTCTATGTTCACCCATCAGTAAATGGGTACCTGGGTGTTAGTCGACTGGTGTGGGTCGCATCCTGGGACACTGACCTAATTTGCCCGAAATGCTCAGCATAACAAGGGGCTTTCTATATAGTAGTATGTCATTGATGTCAGCTAGGCCTGTATACCTTGTACGTGTACTTGTAGAAATAAAGATATTACATATTATTATTATTACCAGCCAGCATTTGACGTTTTTAGGCGCAGTGACTGGCTGTGATTCAGTGTCAGTAGTTACTCGTCAGACATGAGTAAAGCTTTTAACAAAATACACACAATGGATTGTCACGTACTGGACACATTAACAAAAACTGAAAGCTCTCATGATCAGGTAAAACATGAAGGAGAAAGATTTATTCATAAGCTGTATAGCGATGGCATCTTTAAAATTTAAAACTTGATGAATATCGCCATATAACATACAAACGAGCAACCAAGTGAAGCTTACTATACCACGGGTAGGGTTCGAACCCGCGGTCAGAGAGTCAAAATTCCAGACCGTCGCGTAAGCCACTGGGCCAGCTAGCTTAATAAGATTCATCCAACTAGGTATATTTCTACACCATAGGAAGGTTAGCATAGGCACCACTGTGTCCACAAATGCACGTTTTTACAGACGAATCTCCCGCTAGCATGGCCGTGACGAACTCTAGCTCAAGTTCCCCTCAAAGCCGTCAACATGACTCACGAAATCGTGAGTTAAGTGGAGTTTCCTTAGTTCAACATTGCATCGTGCAACTTTACCTTCACTAGTGCCGCAGCAAAGCAACATTCGCATCGCATTTATCTCACAGTTCAAGAACAATTTGCCGGCAACAAACAGGGATGGAACTCGCATGACAACACTGATGCAAGTGGAAACTGAACTTGCTGTTGACCCTGACAGTCTGCCCAACATGGTTTCATGTGGGCGTAAAGTTAATGATTGTGTTACATCATCTTGGTTCAGAAAACCTGGACTTTCTGTAAATATTGTGGCGAAACCATCAACAATAATGCACCAGCATTGTTTGATACCGATGAGCAAGAAACTTCAACTACATAACTGGATATCTATAATGATGTTCATTACCACGATGGACCAGAATACTGACAGATTGCATCTTTACCTTATATTTTTTATGGAGGACATTGAATGAATTTTGCATTTGGTTTTGAAAGCCATATGAGCCACCATACAATTTTTTTATTAGATCACTGAATTTTATTAGATTACTTGTGTATTAAAACCTATGTTTAGAGAGTTTCATTTAATTTCACCCAAGTACGAATGCAAAGATATGAAAAATAGAGAAGAACAGCCATACTGGACGCCATCTTGAATTCCTGCTTTAGCAAAATATAAATTTTCGTGGAATTTTGATGTTTTCAAACTACTTTTGTTCATTTTTCCCGATAGTTTCAGCTTCTTAGCATTTTGTCAGGACTACTACTATTGGAGTACCAGTAGCAGTCAGCTTGTAGAGGGAGTGGGGAGAAGGGGCAATAGCTTGGACTATATATATATATAACAACACTGCGACTAGCCGAGGATTCGAACCCATGAAGTTTTGGCCCTGCCTCGTGGTGAGCGGAAATCACATGACGCCTTAACCCACTGAACCACACAATCCTACAAGAACCAAGCACCCACCCAACCTAGGTGTGTTACTCTTGGTCCGAGGACATACGGTGGTGTGGGTGACTTTAATCTAATTTCATTCTTTTCCCGGGGATAAGGACTCAAACCCATGTTGTACTGGCCCGCCAATGGTGAGCGAGAACCACATGACGCTTTAACACACAGGACAACCAAATCCTACAAAGATGGCGCAGCCAGCAGAGCTAGCTGTTTTACCGCCATTCGAGGACATACGGTGGTGTGGGAGCTTCTAAGCTATTTTCATTCTCCTCCCTGTTTGGTGTACTAGTTTCACGAGCAGCTTATATATATTATTGTAACCACGAACGAGTGGTATTGATCAATAACAACACTGCACTAGCCAAGGACTCGAACCCACGACACACTGTCCCGCCTCAAGAGACATCACAGAATAAGTGTCACCTTATCCATTCCGCCACTGATCCTACGAACAACATGAGACTAGCGAACTAGTCTTGTTTCATGTTGCGAGGACACTCGTGGCAATGGATGCTCAAGGATAAATTTCAGCCTCCTCCTGTTTGAATACCTGTTATGCAGGGTTCTGCATGACATTTAAATATACGTAATATATAGCT
This sequence comes from Cherax destructor, assembly GCA_009830355.1. Lineage (NCBI taxonomy): Eukaryota > Metazoa > Arthropoda > Malacostraca > Decapoda > Parastacidae > Cherax > Cherax destructor. The sequence continues at coordinate 4,620 of WNWK01004235.1, read as the reverse complement.
ATTGGAGAAGTGTGCCATAAATTTCATGTACTTAGAAAAAACAGTAATAATAATGTATAACCTTTAGATAAATGTAAATGATAATTTTAGAAATATGCTGTGCTTTTGGTGAATACTGTAAAGTAAGTTTAAGCTGTGAAATAAGGAAATCCAGCTAGGGATTTATTTTCCAAATGTTTGTGGTGAGGGTGTTGGCGTCGCTTGGGGGACACATGTGGCAGCATGGTGAGCGAGACGCAGCGTGGGTTCAGCTAAGTTTGTGATGTTTTATTCCCTTTTTGTGTAGCTAACTCAAGCCATAGGCACTTTTATGGTGTACCAGTACACACCCTGGGCTCGGACATGGTCGGGGCTCGGAAGGACGAGTGTGAACTGAAGAAATAGGACGAGATGTGTTCTGGAGGAGGGTAGCGGTGGCTGGGCCGACCCCATAGGGACGCTGTTTTGTTTTTGAAGTGACACCCGGCCGCCCTCTATCCGTCCTGTACTGTAATTGAGGGGGTTTGGCTAATTGATATGTGAAGAGGTGTGTTTGGACTGTATATAGTTTAATATAAGTAAATAAATTTATATTTTCTTACCTAGGAATTTTGGTGTTACCCTTCTGATACCCTAACCCATTGAAGCACTAAACCACAATGGTAATATCAGCTTTGTTTATGGGGATAGACCTGGAAGGCCTAGTTTTACAGGTGTTTTGTGTAACTTTTACCCTTTGCCCTTAGACAAGGCATTAGGCCTCAGGTAAACCCCAATTTCTGAGTAACAATACCCGCCTCAACAAGCAGTCTATATAGCAATGAAATCACGAAACAGGTGTCCTCGCAACATGAAACAAGACTAGTTCGCTAGTCTCATGTTTGTAGGATCGATGGCGGAATGGATAAGGTGACACGTACGTTGTGTAGTCTCTTGAGGCGGGATATATATATATATATATATATATATATATATATATATATATATATATATATATATATATATAATATATATAATATATATATAATATACACACACAGAATAGCATTCCGACAACTCAATAAGGAATCGTTCAGGACCTTGTACACCGTGTACGTTAGGCCTATATTGGAGTATGCAGCAACAGTTTGGAACCCACACCTAGTTAGTTAAGCACGTAGGGGAGAGGTTAAGTGAAATCGACCTGACGACACTGGAGGACAGGAGAGATGAAGGGAATATGATAATGATATATAAAATACTAAAAGGAATCGACAAGGTGGACAGAAACAGGATGTTCCAGAGATGGGACACAGCAACAAGGGGTCACAGTTGGAAGTTGAAGACTCAGATGTTAGGAAGAATTTCTTCAGTCACAGAGTTGTCAGGAAGTGGAATAGTCTGGGAAGTGATGTAGTGGAGGTAGGATCCATATATAGCTTTAAGAAGAGGTATGATAAAGCTCATTTAGAAGGAAGAGGCGGGGCCAGGAGGTGTGAGTCAACCCCTGCAACCACAACTAGGTGAGTACACACACGTAGTCTCAGCACTGAAACTCATCCACTAAAAGCTTCAACTGATAAGCTTTCATTCATTTTCTTCCTCTCCAGTAATGATAATGATAATTTTATTCCTTGTAAAGCTGACAATGTTTTGTTTACATTACATTTACATTACAAAGATGGCCGCTAGCATGCCTAGGCATTTCGGGCAGATTTATACTATTTCTTACTCAATAATGGTTTAGGTTATGGGGCAGTACATTTGAACATACATTTTTAGATTAACAATATTGAGATTGATTTGGACATATATTTTTAGATATACAATTTTGAGGTAGCACGAGTCATACAATAATATAAACGGTAAATTCAGTAATGGGATTGGATTTGTCTGTAGCGTCTGGAAGCGTGTTTTAGGTGGACTTAGTACTAACTTAAGATTTAATAGGCTATAGCTATATTAGGAATTTTATGTTTACAGTCCTTTGGGTGGGTATAAGTGTAAATTAATGGGAATTACAGATAACGAGAGTAGGACATATTGTGTTGGATGTGTTCTTGAGACAAAACAGAAAATTAGGTGATTATCATTCGTTTAGCTAATAATGGGGTGTGTTAGGGAGATAAGATGTTTTTAACAGTAGTTTTGAAAGTGGTGATTGAGTCTACAGTTCTTGAGTTTTCAGGTAGGGAGCTCCAGATTTTAGGCCCTTTTATGTGCATCGAAATTTTGTAGAGGTTTAGCCGGACAAGAGGAATGTCATAGAGATTTTTGTGCCTGGTATTATGTTTATGGGTCCTGTTGCAACTGTCAAGAAAGTGTTTTAGTTCAGGGTTAATATTAGAATTTATGGTTCTGTAAATATAGGTTGCACAGTAGTAGGTGTGGATGTTCTGTACAGTGAGTAAGTTTAGGTCTTTGAAGAGTGGGGAAGGGGGGTATGTTGCCTAGGATTGGATTGCGTGATAATTCTTATTGCGGCTTATTGTTGGGTAATTATTGGTTTTAGGTGGGTTGCTGCTGTTGATCCCCAAGCACAAATAGCATAGGTGAGGTAGGGATAGATGAGTGAATAGTATAGTGTGAGTAGGACTGATTGTGGTACGTAGTAACGTATTTTAGAGAGGATCCCAACAGTTTTGGACACTTTTTTGGTTACGTGTTGGACATGGGCGCTGAATTTCAGGTTGCTGTCAAGGTGAAGGCCCATGAATTTTCCCTCATTTTGTTTAGTAATAAGAGTGTTGTCAATTATAATGTTCAGTTGTGCAACACCTGCTCTGTTACCAAATATAATATATTATTATTATTATTATAATCAAATAGAAGCGCTAAACCACAGGGGTTATACAGCGCTGCAGGTTATTGTATAATGCAGGGAGAGTGGGTTGTAAGAGGGAGATGGACGATTAGTAGGGTATGGAGTGCAAGATGACGGTGGATAGTGCAGGGAGAGAGGGTAGCAAGAGATCAAGGTAGAAGGGACTGAGGGAGGTGCTAGAGGTATAGTCTTCAGAGTTTGTGTAGTAAGTCAGTTTCTGTCAAAAAGTCAATGAGAGAGTCAGGATTAAAGGAGGGTCCATCTGCAAGAAGGGAAGGTAAAGAAAGGGCCGCAGAGCGAAGACGTCGTTGGAGGTAAATTCTGCGTGCTCGTTGATAGAGTGGGCAGTCCAACAGGATATGTCGAACAGACACTGGAACCTGACAATGCTCACAGAGAGGGGCAGGGAGCCTCTCCATGAGATACCCGTGAGTAAGACGAGTGTGGCCGATGCGAAGACGGGAGAGTGTAGTCTCCCAACCTCGACATTGGTGACAAGAAGAAGGCCAGAAACCTATAACCGGTTTAATAGAATGAAGTTTGTTATTCAGCAGGTCAGACCAGCGTTGTTGCCAACGGGTGCGAAGGTGGGTAGCAATGACCGCAAAATAGTCCGTGAAAGGAACACCTCTATATGAAACTGGAAGGTCATGTACTGCTGACCGCGCAGCAGTGTCTGCCTGTTCATTGCCCTGTACGTCAACATGACCAGGGACCCAACAAAAGACAATATCTTTATGCTTGCTAAAGATACGGCGTAACCAAAGGTGGATACGAAGAACTAGGGGTGAGGTGTATCATTTTACGGATAGCCTGTAAAGCACTAAGGGAGTCTGAAACGACCACAAATGGTGATACAGGCATAGATGCAATACGGATAAGTGCCACAAGAATGGCATACAATTCAGACGTAAATATGCTAGCCGAGGGTAATAGATGCCCTCGTACGACGCTGTCCGGAAACACTGCTGCGAATCCGACGCCGTCAGATGACTTTGAACCATCGGTGTATACTGCGATGGCATGGGAATGAGAGTGGAAATGGTCTAGAAAGAAAGAGCGAGAAGCCGCCGTAGGCAGTTGGGCTTTCGCGCAAGGTAGAGGAATAGAACAGACACGGACAGCAGGAACTTCCCAAGGGGGTAGAGGAAAGGGTGAAGCAACATGAACATATAAAGGCGGAAGCTGAAGGGAAGACAAGAGTGAATGCAGATGAAGAGAAAAGGGACGAAGTAAACAGGGGCGACGAACAAATAACGAGCGTCTACTAACATCTGTGACAATCCTATACATGGAAGGATTGCGGAGGTCATGAGAGCGAACATAATAGCGAATGCAATGTGCATCGCGACGATCGGACAAGGATGGAATGTTCGCTTCTACATAGAGGCTCTCAACCGGGGAAGAACGAAAAGCACCAAGGCATAAGCGTAATCCCTGGTGATGGATGGGATTAAGGCTGGAAAGAGTGGCAGGAGAGGCTGCCGAATATATCTGGTCACCATAATCGAGTTTCGATAGAATTAGGGCCGAATGTAGACGAAGGAGAGTTCTACGATCAGCCCCCATGAAAGATGTCGAGGGTTTTAAGAAGGTTCAGCCGGCTATGACAAGTCGCCTTCAGAGAGGTAATGTGAGGTTTCCAGGACAATCTGCGGTCAAACAGGAGGCCGAGAAACCTGACTGTATCACGTTCTGGGATACGTGAGCCGTATAGGTACAATGGATGATCAGAGACCACTGAACGTCTAGTGAACGTAATTTGATGAGTTTTGCCACTAGAAAATTTAAACCCGTGAGTGGTGGCCCAATCAGAAACCCGGTTGATGGAATGCTGG